>AWWV01010649.1:0-35865 GCA_001974805.1 Corchorus capsularis | reverse complement strand
GGGGGGGGGCGGGTTGAGGAGCTCATCGATTACTAAATAAAGAAAAAAAGAAATTCAAAACAAGGGATTCACCTTCCATTGGGGAGTAGACTCGCCAGTGAGAATGGCTTCATTCACAATAGCACTTCCAGCTAGTATAAGCATGTCTGCTGGCACGGACTTATCTTCTCCATTTTGACCAGACAAACGACCAATGGAGACAACATCCCCAGGCAAAAGATCGGTGCCAGAGAGTTTTACCCACCTGCAACTCACAAGGTTTGAAAGATAAATCTAAAGCTCTGCAAAAGCATTAAAAAGCTTATACCAAACGTATACATGCTGGAGAAACATACTTCCCACATCGATGCACCATTAGAGTCTGGCTGTCAACTCTAACTCGTCTCAGCTCACTTAAAGTTTTTAAACGACTTTTTGCCATTGTTGACTCAAACATAAAAAGCATGAATAAGGTAAACAAACTGTAATACCAATACTCATCCAGACACCAGAGACCAACACAGAAGACCTATACACAAGCGAGATAATAATGTTAAAGAAAAAACTCGTTCATCAGGAAAAAGAACAAAGAAAACGGCCTTGAATATGAGAGATTTAAATGAGAAGCAAGAAGAAACCTGAAACACAAAAAATGGCTCCATGCAATGCTCTTTCATTAATTTCTGAAAAGTAGGTTGTGGATATTCAAATCTGCATGATGGAACACATACATGTGAAGGTGAAAGAGGCATTTATCATCATAAGATTAGAACACCAATTAAAATGATCATAGTCTACAAATGTAATTCACAAGTCATAACTGATATGAGGCAAAAATTTTAGCTTTTAAAATTTAGGGGAGAAGTATTGTAATCTGTAAAAAAACTTATGGGTAGGCATCATTAAATAATCAAGAAAAAGGGAGTCAAAAGGTTTCAGTACAATGACAGAAAACATAAACAAGCATCCTTAATCACCTAACTACCCAAAATATAGAATTTTAAATTTCACAATGTTCTAACTAAGATTGCTAAAGGTAGATTTTTGTCTCTAATTTTTATGAATTATGAAAAGAATAATAATCTATTCTGAGATATGTCCTCTTAATGAAGCGTTTAATTTCCTGCTTGAAGCATTTAATTTCCTGCTTTCCTTCTGTCAGCCACAAATATATATTGTTCCCAATTAGAATATACCAAGTGCTTGAAATTAGAGAAACAACACCAGATGATATATATCAAATTTATCAAGAATCAACTATATTTCACAACTTCACTTCAACCAACTATAACACTTGCTATATGACAGTGAGTAACTATTGATACTCCATGAAATGCAATAGTATAGTCATAAATAACTAGAGCAAATAAAACAATTCCAAAAGCTAAAAAAAATTCTATTAATAGCAACATACACATTTCGCCCCCATTTCTCTGTTGCAGTAAGAACTTTGGCATCAGAGCCATGGCCAGAACATTTTAGGTAATAGCCAAATGTTTCCTTGGTAGGATATGGAAGTTTGGAAAAGCTCTTCTCCTCCTCAGAGTAGATAAAGCACTGCTTCCTGAAATCAAAGTAAATCTCCTCCCCATCTGTTGAGGATGAAGAACTCGCCACCTATCCAAATAAATAATAAAAATCTAATAAGAACCCAAAAAGGCAGGGGATGTGTGACAATGGAGCAAAGATAGGGGTGGCAGTGGAGCAAAAATATAAATTGCACAATAATAAGAGATTGATATCCAATTACATGTAGCTAGATTGTAAAATTGAAATGTATGGAACATTTGATTAGATTTAGTTCATGTGATAAAAGTAATATGAAACATTGATACATGTCATAAATATGACATAGTGCTTTCCTCATGAAGAAAATGAAATTCATGACTCAAAATTCAAATTACTTAACAATGAATACATACTGATAGTAAGAGGTTTTGGTTTTCTCTCACAATAATAAACATTAATTGTTATCAATTTCTGCAGTTCCTTATTCATATTCTCCAAATTCTTACTTTTAATAACTTTCAGTGGGGGCAAAAGCATTACTGCATTAAAAATTACTATAATAATACTTTCAGTTTTGGAGGGCAAGAACATTTTATCTCTCAAAATGGGGTTTCCTTAACCTTTTTAGGCTTTCTTTAAGTTGTAATGTATTTTACCAGCCCTTCAGAACACCCTAATATTAACTCTCCTTCCAAGAATGAACATTAGGTAGCATAAAGTTCAAGGCTCCAAGCACAAACTTTTAGTTGAAAAGATTGAACGGAAGCAGACATCTATCTTTGATGATGACTTCAAATTAACTGAGATTGAGATAATCCTGGATATTTGAAAATTGAGAAAAATTCACCTTAAATTGAAGAAAGCAAAAAATTTTAACTTATCAAATACAAAAATATAGGATTTTCACCTCAAGTACCAAAAGTTATGAATATTTAATTTTCTTTTGCCTTTCTTTTGCTTTTATGTGTACAGTATCATTTACAAACATACATACATACTCAGGCAAGGGTTTTCTTTGTAAGAACTAGTGCCTAGAGCAGACCTTGCACCTTTTGAGACATTGCAAGAAAGCATCATATAGTAATGCCAAAAATGCATTTGTATTGCCTAAGCTTCCTGTGGGGTTAAGATCAAAAGATAAAGGTGAATGAAAACCACTAGTATAGAGGTAAGAACAAACAATAGTGAAATAGAAGTGGCCTTATCTTTCAAAAGGAGGCTCTCTCTTATAGAGTGTAGTCCAACCACTGAATTTGGCCTTATCTTTCAAAAGGAGGGTTTCTCTTATAGAGTGTAGTCCAACCACTGAATTTACCTCATGTCACTTTTTCTAAGGACTGGGTAAAACATTTAAAGATACCGAGAAAGCAAATTCGATCCCCTTTATAATTCTCTTTTTAGTTCAAAAGGAAATAAATTGTACTTTAGATCTTATAGATCAGTGATTCCATAAACATTGGCTTTCTGCTAGGTTGGCATCCACCTTTGGTACCTTCCAGTCTGATCTTTTATTTATCAGACCATCCCCAAACAACACATGGAAAGGCTAGGCCCAAACCCAGAATAGCCTGTAAGGCATGTTACCTTAAGTCTCATAAAATTGTAGTTCCTTGATCAAACATACATCTCATGGAATTTCCTTAGAAGTACACAGGGCGCTTAAATTTGATTTTATTTATAAATCCATGAATAAAACTAGCATCATCCATGCTGCTAATTCATATTTCTACTCCTAATGCAATAAACCTACAAATTAATGAGAGAGTAAAAGAACAACAAAAGAACAATTATATAACCAGAATCTCACAGTATCTATCCAATCTCAACATCAATCAGAAAAATACAAAAGTTCCTTGCCTTTATTTGACAAATGATATGCAAAAAGCCTCTCAATAAATATTATACCTCTGAAAATTCAATATATGAGTTAAAAACTAAGGCTTGTTACTTTTGCTACTTGCTTCATACTATTTGCTTTTACTTCTTCAAAATTTGATAAAAAGCTTGTGTTAGGAGGAAAAAAAGTTCAAATTATGCATTTAGGCCATGTACTCAAATTAAAGTTGAGAATTTCATCCCTCTAGAAAAAGCTTTTGATAAGACCAAAAAAAGTTCAAACTATGCATTTAGTCCTTGTATTCAATCAAAGTTACAAATAATTTGCATAACTCTAATCCCTATACAATCAGCAACTTTTAATAGAGAAAATGGACTAAATGCATAATTTGACCCTAGAAAATAAAATTTATTAATTATGAAAAAACTGACTGAAGGCAACACAAAGAACTAGTTTAAAATGAAAACCAAAAGAGATCAAGAGAGAGAAACTTGCCTGTTTACGGAAATGAAGCGGCACTACCTCCTTCGAACCAGAAAACTTCGCCGGAGTAATTTTGCAGGCATCAGCATGGTGAATATCACTAACCTAGACACACCATTATATTCCAACATTAAAAACAATAACACTACACATAAAAATCAATTCTAAATTTGAAAAAGTATATGAAAAAAGAACATATATTACCTTGCTGTATTGAACAAAGCACTTGAAATCGACAGACCAAGCAGTGAAAAGCAATACCAATATATGAGTGACAACAAGACCTCCGAAGACGATGGCTGCATCAACGAAATCTAGGCTAGGAACTACGATAGTTAACCAAAGTAGATACATAATTGCGAAAGGCCAAACGTCTAATCGCCATGCTGTCGGTTTCTTTCTAAGCAAATCGACTTTGTCCACTACTTTCCCACCTACATGGAACCTCGACATCTCAAATCCTCCGCCCTGTTTGGTTACTGTGCGTGCAAGAAGGAAAAAGGAAAAAAAAAAAAGAATTAACTAATATATAGAAAACTGATCGATCCAGGAACCGGTACAAGAGATGTGTATCAATGAAAAGGAAAATTAATTGAATTAAAAGATTTGAGGATTAAAAAATAATGAAGATACCTTGTAGAAGAGATCTGAAACCCTAGAAATTAATAAGAATTTGAGTTGAAAACTTGGGAAAAGATAGTTAACAACGGGAAGAGAGTCTGCCGCTTTGGAAACATATAAAAAGCGCAAACAAAACGAAGTATATATAAAGTAAAGAATAAAATAAAACGTTTTACTGAATATATAAGAAGAGTTCTTTTTTTTCTTTTTTTAAGATTTAAGAAGAGCTTTTTCATTCTGGTTTTTAATAATTCATATATTATTATATATACTAGTAATTGAGCACGCGCATATGCGTATGCAAACCCAAAAAAGTTAATAATTAAAAAGTTGATTATAAGTCATCAGGCATTTGGCCTGGTGGTAGAGTATTGGACCAGCTTACCCAGACCATGAGGTCTTTGATTCAACTCTCACGAAATGTGAGTTTGTTTGTAATTTGTTTGTTTATTTGGTAGGTAGGTGGGTTCAACTCTCACCGAATGTGAGTTTGTTTGTAATTTGTTTGTTTATTTGGTAGGTAGGTAGTTTATGGTTAGACATAGAGATTTATTTAAATTGTAATTAGATTTGGGAAAGGGGTTTGTTGACTCATAGATTAGCGTTTCGGTAATGTAGCTAATCATGTAGTGGTGTACGGGTATTCCTGGGTATTCCTGTGCGTTTGTAATCCCAATTTTTTCAAGAAATGAAAATGATTTTTATCTCAAAAAAAAGTTGATTATAAGTAATATAAAGAGAAAATCTCAATTTCTTCAAGAAATGAAAATAATTCTTATCTCAAAAAAAAGTTGATTATAAGTAATATAAAGAGAAAAGGTTATAAATAACTTGAATGACATATTAGGCATATAAAATATATTAAGATTGTTAAGATTGTTTAACATTTGGATAAATTATCGGAGGCAATTGTTTGATGGATTTGATGGATGAGAGAAGTAAATAAACATATGTCCATCTTCCTTTGTTCAGTTAAGATTATCAGGTACCTATCCGTAAAATTTAACTTAATATATAATATTTTTTATTTATATAATATTTTTTATTTAATTTGTTGAAAAAATAATTTTTTTAAAAGGAACAAATATGGATTATTATAATCATCACTTGGAAATTTCCTCTATCCCCAAAACTATCTTCTTTTTTTCCTCAGAAAACTATCTTCTTTTTAATATTTCAAACATTTTTCTATCTTTTTCTCTGCAAAAATCAACACACGTACCATATATATTTAGATATAATTCAAATTATATGTAGTTTATCCATTAATTTAATTGTCAATCAAATTTTCTTCTTTTCCAATCTTAAGGAGGAGACATATATAGATTTTTTTTTGAAAAACAAAATAATATATCTCTTCTACCAAACTTAAAAAATTGATTATCAAAGTGAGTATCAACTTTAGAATTAGAAAAATCCCAATTCCCAATTTTAAAGAAGGTTTACAATCAACATAGATCAAAAGCTTGCTTTGACCATGAGAAGTTGCAAGAGCATTTAGAAAACGTGTAAAGAAACACAGAGTTCCTAAGCTGCTCAGGAGCAAACAAAATGGAAAAAAAAAAAAAAAAAAAAAAAAAAAGACAAAGAAATTCTTGAATCATGCCAGGACTACTTTTTGCTTTGTTTTGAATATAGAAATTTACATTATGCTAAATGATAATCACCATTTCTTTTTCACTATAAAGCAGAGTATAGAATCAGTGAGATCAAGAAAAAGGAACTCACCCCCATGATATCTATTGAGGCCAATCATGTGAAATGTGAACAACACAATCATAAATGACACACTAACAAATCAAGGTTAATAATTAATATTGTATGCCACAATAAACCTGCAAGGATTCTAGCGATTTATAAGCAGCTTTCCAAAGAAAAGAAAAACAAATTTGAGCATGAATATTATATGCATCCGAAATACTAATACAAAGATGAAAAAGAAAACATTATTACGCAAAACAATAATATGTTACAATGAATTACAACATTCCGCACCAATTAAGATCGAAAATGGGTGCTACATAAAAGGGCATCAAAAAGTTCAAGAATTCTAAGCCAAATACATAAATTTGATAATGGAAAAAATATTGAGAATCAGTAGAATATACAAAAGTGATATGAAAAATTAGAGGAATAGTTACATTTGAAGAAGTTTCCATGAATATTGTTGCTTGTTTTTTAAATCTCTCTCGAAAGCATGCCTGTTGGAGAAATATGATGGAGTAGGCGGCTCTTATTTTCTTGGGAGAATACTTGATGAGAAAGAGAAGAAAAGAAAAAGTCTCGGAGTTTTAGAGAAAAATAGGAAAATACGTAACTGAGTGTAGATAAACATAGATAAATAACCAACTTTTGTGATAGTTTTTAATTTAAATTATATTTTTATTTTAAATATTTTATTTGTGAGTAACTGAGTGTGGATAAACATGGGTAGGTTAATTGATAACCAATTTTTTTGTGGCAGTTTTTAATTTAAGGTTAATTCAAAATATTTTATTTTGTTATATTTACTTGTGAGTAACCGAGTTTGTCTCCGAGTCAACTCGTGAGACAAACTCAGGACTTCACATTATAATTAGTATAGATACAAGACACAGGGCACTCACTACGTGAGTGATTTATGACAGTTTTTTTTTAAAACAGGTAGTTTATTTTTTAAAATGAGTAGTTTTATTTATGATAGGTAGTTTTTGTTTTATTATGAATTTTTTAAAAACTGAGTTTGTCTCCGAGTCAACTCGTGAGACAAACTCAGGTTTTGGCATTATAATTAGTATATATATATATATATATATATATATAATAAAAATAAACTAGATATTTCCCCACGCCTTCGCGTCGGTTTTTCAGTTTATGATTAGAACTAAGTAATTTCAACTCTAAGTAAAATTTTATCTTATGTAATCGCAATTAAGTAATTAAATGGGAGGAAATATTGTTAGAAATATAATGTTTATTCAAATAATTATTTGCTGGAAAAAAGGAAAAAGAGTTTTACTTTGATTATAATTTAACGCATTGAAGGCCGAGGGTCAAGTAAGGAGGAATAGTTCGGCCAAGAAGAGTTATTCATCATCAAGTAGCTCATGGAAAACTCCTTATAAGAAAAATGAGAGGGTGCCATTCAAGGAGAAGGAAGGAACGAAAAAGGAGTATGTGAGTCCTATGACCGAAAGTAAGGGTTCTAGTTCATCATCGAAATCTCACGTCAAGTGCTTTAAGTGTTAAGGTTTTGGTCACTATGCTAAGAATTGTGTTAATAAGAATGTGATGTATTTTAATGAGCATGGTGAGCTTTTCAGTGAAGAGGAAGGTGATTTCAACCTAGGTTCTAGTGGGGATGGTGATGATGAAAGGGATGATGATGAGGCTGCAATTGATAATGGTGATGAGTTAGTGATGCGCCAAGGCTTATCATGGACATGAAGAACACAATGGAAATCATGGAGGGGATGATCAAGGAGTGCAATGAAGAGATGGAATCGCAAGGGTTCATGAAGATGCCAATGGAATCACACCAAAGATGCCATTAGGTCATGGAGATGCCATTAAGATGCCATTTGATCCTTTAAAGATGCCTTTAGGTCCGATGACAAGAGCAAGAGCTAAGAAGTTCAAAGATGCATTAACAAGCTTTGTTCGAACTCATTTTGAAGACTTGAAGATCATTGAAGATGCTTGGAGCAAGAATATTCCAATCGATTCTATGTGTACTACAATCGATTCTAGGAATATTCCAATCGATTCCAAGATTTGCACCTTACTTGAAATCGTTGAGCCTTGATTCTTCCACTATGTAATTCGGTCATATGGGCCTTAGTTCTATCTTAGATTAGCTATTTAATTAGTCTAGAAGACATTGGTTTGGGCCTTGTTTGACTAAGTTCAATCCTTGCTTAATTATGTTATGTTTTTACTTTTCCTAGTAGGACAAGGTGTATGTAATTTCCTTGATCCTTACTTTATGTGTAAACCGCCTATGTAAGGAGGTTAAGGGGGTATGCGTCGACCCTATGCCTATATAAAGGCACCATCCCCCTCTTGTAAACACAAGTTAAGTTTTCAAAAAAGATTTGAGGTTTATTCACCCAATTGATTATCTTAGCTTCATTGTTCTAGTTTGAGCAAGCTCAGGGTTCTTCAATCTTGTAGAGTCCTAGTAAGCAATTAGGTTGTGATTGCTTAATTGTTTGTGAATCTTGTGATCTTAAGTGTTCAATTGCAGGTCTAATTGAGGGCTTAAGGACGACGAACGAAGATGAAGACTAGGTTAGGTTTATCAACTTATACAAGTCTAGAAGTATTGGTGTTTCAAGTTGATCTTTGGCGGGTCTGAAAGGTGGATTTGAATCTAACACAACTAGATTCGTATCAATTGGTATTCAAAGCATAGGTTGTCATCTTCAATCGGTAAATCTATCCTTCTATTCATCTATCATCAAGTTTTCATCCATCAAATTTCATCTTGTTCTTATCGCACCATAGTGTTCAAAAATTCAGAAACTTCAAAAAAATATTGTGGACTCATCCTAACTCTGTTTACTTTGAAATTTCAGATTTGAGTTCCTTATAACTAGTAGTTATATCGAAAAATATCCAAAAAAAAAAAAATCGACCAGAAACTTGTGATTTTTTTTTCTGGGTTCGTTTGAAGTCGAAAAGCTTTGAAATTTGAGATTTAGACTTCTTTTAGTGTGATCTTACTGGGAAAAATATTGAAAAAAATAAAAAAAATTTGTGGTGTTATCGATTTCTTACAGAAACTAGGGTTTTGAGTTTGGGAATTTGGGGATTAGGGTTTATCTTGTGCAATTGATTCAATTGGTTGCAATTAGCCCTAATTGATTGTGTGATTGAGATTCTTGGGTTGCTTTTGCTGTGAATTAAGATTTAATTTGAAGAATTTCAGGTTACAAACCCTGTTGGAGACAAGTGGTACAAAATTGGATTTAAGTGGTACTAGGGTTTTCTAATCGATTTGAATTGTTTGATTTGTGCTTGAATTGAGTTTGTGCAGCAAATTTGGAGAAGGAATTCGACATAAGAGACCTACATAAGTGGTTTGGTTTTGGTTTAAGATCACTTTCCTTTGATTCACAAAAATTTTGCTACTAATTGTTTGTTCCTCAAGTAGGTCAGAGAAGAAAGGAGTTCTCTAGGAGTTGCTCTTATTAGGCCTATTGAAGCTAGTAAAAGGCATAATCTTGTGAGATTATCAAGAGAGTAGCGGACCGCCAATCTATAGGAATTGAGTGCAAAACACGAGAGCACAATCAAGGTATACACACACACTCACTTGTGAGGATTTTTACTACTAATCTTTGTTCTTTGTGTAAGTACCATGGAGGGCCAACAAGGAGAACAAAATCAAGGAGTAGACACGAATGCCTTGTTACAACAAATAATTCAACAACTTGGCACCGTGAATACTAGGTTGGATGCTATAGAAAATCGAAATCAACAAGCTCAACAAGGAGCCAATGTCGCTGTAGACACCCGTTTTTGTCCTATATCCTTCAATTTAAATCAATTTATTTCTTAATTAGCTATTAGGGTCACATAGGGCATTTTGGTCATTTTTGCATTTAGGGGGTATTTTGGTCATTTTAAGTTCACTTTTAATTTATATTAGCTAATTCATTTTAAGTCATGTAGATTGCATTTGAAAAATCCAAAAAATCTTAGTGTGTACCTTTGGTATTTTTGCATATTTTCATTTAGTAATTTAGTTGTATCTTCATTTAGTAATTTAATGTTATTGCATTTTAACCATATAGCTTAAGCCCTTTAGTAATGAATCTAATTTTCATTTAGCATTTTTATATTCTTCATTTTATAGAGCATATCCAATTTATTCTCATTAATTACATTAATCATATGCCTATTTTCAAAATTAGTTACATTGATTACATTTCTCATTAAGTAGGTCCATCGCATTAAGCATTTTTGGTCCATTTCTTATTCGGCATGTCATATGGATATTTAGTGGCACATGTTAATCATAAATCATAATCATATCATGCATTGCAATCATTAATTAGATTTATTTTTGGGTATATCTACATGAGTACAAAATACAAAAAAAAAAGGAGTTTATTTGCATTCATAACCTTCAATTTAAAAATATTTGTTTACAGTAACATTGTTTTTGTCCTAAAAATCAGGGGATAGTGCCTTGTCAGCTTTTTTCTTCCTTGGTTGCTTTTCTTTCTTTTTCCTTTTGGTACATTGAAAAAGCCATTCACAGGAGTCGATGGAGGATCCTTAAATAGCAAGTTTTTGTCCCCTTTGCTTCATGGCAACTCGGTAGTGCTTTGGATGGATTTTAAACTTGTAGAAAAGGGGCAAATAGATGTAGTGCATAGGAATGAAATATGCCCCAGGCCTAGAACACATGCACCATTGATTGGTGAAAGTGTCATGATGCAGATACTTCAAAACTAAACAGCAAGTCAAGGGTGTTAGGAGAAAGTTTAAGAGCACAGACTGGCATGAATCACCAAACATCACATGAAAGTAGCAGAGAATGGAAAAGTACAAAAACAATAAAGGACTACACAGTGATGAATTACAATGAACAAGCAATAATGAGGTGAAATAAGCCTAGGGCAAGGTTTGATTGTAGGCATCAGAGATTGAGAGGGTCGAGATGGAATTCGGGACCTCATCATCCCATCAAAGCCATGAGGAAATGAATGCGTGCAGAAAGAAGCTTCAGGCAACATGTCATCGATATCAGCAAGTGAGAAAAGCATTCCAAAAGATCAAGCAAGGTAACAAACATGGACAGAGAGAAAGTCAAGACTAGCAATGCAGCATAGGACAGCAACCAAATGGGTACAAGTACAGAAAAATCAAGGCAGTTTCCAGGTCCAGCAGCAGGAACAGAACATCCATTTACAAGAACAAGGCTTCAGTAGGCAATACAAATCCAATTTATTGAGCAAGTCAACCAACAAGTTCCCTTAACAAGTATAAGGCACAGTCATGAATGATCAAATATATTAGTGGCAAAAGCAGGCTCAGTATGCAGCAGGGCAAAGTCAACAGAATGACACAATGCAGCCAGGAAATGTAAAAGTAAATTGGTGCAAGTGAAAGCAAGCAGCATGCATAAACAAGGATAGCAGGATAAAGGGATTCGGTGCAGCATAAATTTGGCAAACATGTTGAGCTCGCAAGCAAGTTCAATTAGATTAAGCACCATAAGTCTCAACACAAAGCATCAAATTTGATCATGAGGTCCATAATTCCATCACCAAACAACATATTGTCATTGTAACAAACAAATAGAGACAAGGTCATAAATTTCAGTAAGGATTCAGGCTTAAACAGAGGAGGCATGCCAAAATGAAATGGATACCGAGGCAGTTAATTGCAACAAGAAATTCAAAGTAATATACCTCGAGAGACAGCTCATCCTCAAAGCTAGCTCGACATTCACCCCAGGGTTTATCCCTCGAAACTTTGAACCTGCACAAGGAGACAAAAGCCGTTAGCGGAAGAAAATGGGAGAAGAAAACAGAAAGAGAAGGGGATAAGAAGGAATAAAGAAATTAGCTTGCAAAAGAAAAATGATACACTAAATTCTCAGAATTTTCTATTCACTCACACACGATAGACTCTCTCCTCTCTCTCTCGAATTCTCTCTTCACTTTCTCTCTTCGATCAGTCTCTCTCACCTCACTCTTGATTTTTCTTCACACCTTCTTCACACACAACTCGGACTCTCTCTCTCTTCTTCACTCTCATCCATAAAAAAAACGGATTCTCTCACCTCACTCTCTCTCTCTGACTTTGATTTTTCTCGCTCTCTTTATTCACTCTGTCTTCATTCTCTCATTTCTTTTTCTCAATTAAAATTTTCCATTTATCGAAGTTAGGGTTCATGAAACAAATTGGGGCTTTCTCATATTAAAGCAAGGGATTCAAAATTTAAAACGTAGAAAGCTTTAGAATAAGGGAGAGAGTAACATGCCTGAGTTTGAGGGAAATCCATTGGGTAATTACATGGATCTATAGGCTTTTGGAGGTTTCGGGTTCAAGAGAGTTCAAAGGGTTTTGATCAGGTTTTCGACAAAACCGAGCTTGGGTCTAAGAGGAGGAAGGTACGGGAAGAATTTCTGGAAAGTTTGAAGGCTTTCCACGGTGGTTTTTTGTTCCGACGCGGCGGGAGCGATCTCCGGTGGCAGCGGCGCAGGCGGCTAAGGTTCAAGGAAGAAGAAGGAATCTGAAGTGAGGAGAAGAAAAGAAGCTTTGATAGCTTCATACGGATTAAGCCTAAACGACGCCGTTTTGTAAGTTCCCCTTTCAATTCCTTCAATTTCATCCATTTTATTCAAATTGGCTGTTATTTGGGACTGGTCATGTTTGATTGTTTCAATTTGAAGCTTGTTTATGTTTGATTGTTTCAATTGGAGGCATATTTATGTTTTTATGATAAAAGTTGATAGATTTAAGTCATTTTTAATCTTGAATAAACTTGCCCATGTTAATCTAAGTAAAAATCCTAGCTTTTTAATTTCTATGTTTAAATCTTAAGTAATTTGTTAAATGATCATGTCATTTGCTAAGTTTAAGATTAAAGTCTAAGTTTTGGTCATGAGTAGTTTCAAAATTAATCCTTTAGTATAAAAGTTAGTCTTTTGTTCAAATAAATGGTTTGAATTGGCATGTTGTTTAGCTTTTGCTTGTAAATAAGTGGATTTTAGGATTTAAAGGTGTTCATTTGTCAAGTTTGAGATGTATTTAATTTGGAGATAGAGCCTTTAATTGAAAAATGATTAGTAATTGCTAAAGTTTAAACTCTTATGTTAGAACCAACTTAAAATTGAAGCTTGGGTTTAATGGCTTAATTCCTTTTAAGTTCATACTAATTCGAAATGATTCATTGATCCCATTTAGAGACTCTTCTAATTGGAAAAATCAAAACTTTAGTTTAAAGTTTAAATTTTTGAACTAAAATTAGCTTGGAAGTTTAAAAGCCATTTTTGAGCTAATTCTAGTTTAAAAATGCAACTTTGAGATAAAAGATTTGACTTTTTAAATTTGAAGTGACTTGGAATGGAGTTGATGAATTAATTTGGATGAGTATTTACTTAAAAATTAAGTCTTTGGCTAGAGATTTGGTTTCTTTTAGGAGTAGATTTAATTTTCTCATGTCAAGTTTGTTTAGTTTGATCCTTTATTTAGAGGCTTATGTTAGGATTGTGCAATTGGGTGTTTGATTTATCGGTTTTCAATTTCTGTTAAATGCCCATGAAATTTGCTAACTGTTTTCATTAGTGTGCAGAGTGGTCCCCAGAATTGTCCAATTGGCCCTTAGCTTTCAATTTATTTATTTTCATTTGGGATTTGTAATAATTTAGTAATTTAGTAGATAAAGTAGAGTAGAGAGTAGTCGCATGCATATCATGTTAAATTAATTATAACTGTTTGCATTTCATGCCACCTTTATCTATCTCGATTAATAAAGGGTGTTTTTAGCTACGACGGGCAAATCTCGGGTAAAGGTGCAAGAGCACGACCTCTCGGGATTTCGCCCCGAGATTGATTGGTCGTCACGAATATTCCTGGAGGACCGGGCTAGGTTCGTGAAGGCCAATTCAAGTAAACTCCTTTTTATTAATCAACTAATAAAACCGGATCTTGCATTCATCATTTCATACATGCATTATTTAATATTTAGGTTAAGATTCGAAGAAAAAGCAAAAAAGAAGAAAGAAAGAAAAAGGAAAAATCGAAAATTAAAAGATGCAATAAAAGAAGTTTTCAAAAAGTTTTCAAAAATCCATGTTCTCTTATCAGTTTTCAAAAAGTAATCAAAATTGGTAATCAAGAGTTTTCAAGATTTAATCAGAGGTTTTCAAATTCAAATCAGACTTAGTGAGAAGATCAATAAAAGATGAAAAAAAAGATTTCCAAAATGATAAGAAAAAAAGATTTTCTCACCATTTTTAGGAAGACTAAAATTGAAGTTTTCAAAGCAAAAATAAAAGACTTTAAAAACGAAAATGAATAAAAGGTTTTGTCACAGCATTTTCAAAATTTCTTTTTTCGAACAGAAAAAGATCAACAAGAGAACAGACAGTGAAAGAGAATCGAAATAGAATTGATCAAACGATAGTTCGATCACATTCTTCGTGTCCTCTACATTTGGTTTGAAAAACGATTTTATTTTCTTTTAGAACCTTTTCTTAATTAAAGATAAAAGCAACCGTAAAGATTAAACCCGATAGATTTAGATTAGACTAGAGGTACCGTCGTTTGACGGGCGTTGTGGGGGTGCTAATCCTTCCCCACACGTAACCGACTCCCGGACTCGGGTTCTGGATCATAGATCGTAGGTTTAGACTTAGTGTGTTCGTTGCAAGCATGGTCCATTAGGTCTAATAGTTGTAGGTGGCTAATCACACCTAGGCAAAAAAGATTAGTGGCGACTCCCCCTCTTTCCAAAGTCGTTTCGGCAGGGTCCCCCGGACCCGGACGTTTCGACAGTCGCACACAACAATGAAAGAGTTCAACTTCCACCACCAAGGCAAATTGCTAGAGTCGATCCAATGGAGAGATTGAGACAACAAGAGCTTGGAGGTCAAGCTTATAATGAGAATTTGCGACCTAGGAGGGGAGTTGAAAGAGAGGAGTCTAAAGACAACATCAAGTACAAAATCCCTAAATTCAATGGGAGAGGGTCACCATCGGATTTCTTGGAGTGGGAATCAAAATTGGATATGTACTTTGATTATCACCCCCATGCCGAATCTAAGAAGGTGCAGATTGCTACCCTTGAGTTTTCAGAGAATGCTTTGAATTGGTGGAATCAATTGGTGCAATCAAGGAGAAGAAATTTAGAGACACCTATTGGAACTTGGTTAGAATTGAAGAGTTTCATGAGAAAGAGATTTGTTCCAAGCTACTATATCAATTCTCTTTATCAAAGCTTGCAATCTTTGAGGCAAGGAACAAGGAGTGTTGATGACTACTATTTGGAGATGATGTTGTTGATGTCTAGGGCCGAGGTTGATGAAGCTCAACAAGCCACCATGGCTAGGTTTATGGCGGGTTTGAATAGAGATATTCATGATATAGTGGAGATGCAACAACACTATGATGTTGAGGAATTGTTTCAACATGCTTTGAAGGCCGAGAGCCAAGTTAAAAGGAATGGCGCTAAGAAAAGCTTTGCATCATCATCAAGCTAATGGAAGACTCCAATTAAGAAAGATGAGAAATCATCCAACAAAGAGAAGGAGTTGGCGCAAAAGGGAGCAAGCCCTAAAACCGATTCTAAGTCTTCATCAAGTTCTTCTTCTAAGAATCATGTTAAGTGTTTTAAGTGTCAAGGATATAGTCATTATGCTAAGGATTGCGTTAACAAGAAGGTTATGTTCACTAATGACTATGGAGAAATTGAGAGTGAAGATGAAGAATTTGCACTAGGATCTAGTGGTGATGGAGATGATGAAGAGGGATTGTCGCATGATGATGAGGATGATGATGGTGGTAACATACCGACACTCTTGAACTTAGTTGCAAGAAGAACTTTAAGTGCCTATGTTAAAGGAGATGTGCACAATCAAAGGGAGAATTTGTTTCATACTAGGATGTATGCGTGTGGGAAACCTAGTAGTGTGATCATTGATGGAGGAAGTTGTACAAACATAGCTAGTTTATACTTAGTGAAGGAGTGGTCGTTGCCCACTACCAAACACCCTTAACCCTATAGTTTAGGATGGTTCAATGATAAAGAGGAGATTAAGGTTAACTAACAAGTTTTAGTTTCTCTTTCTTTGGGCAGGTACAATGATGAGGTGCTATGTGATGTTCTTCCAATGCAAGCATGCCATGTCTTACTTGGTCGACCATGGCAATATGACAACAAGGTTCATCATGATGGTGAGACAAATAAGTATTCCTTTATCTATGGTAAGCGTCCTATTACTTTGATTCCTTTATCACCTCAAGAAGCTTTAAAAGATCAAATTAAAGTGAGGGATGAATTTGCTAAATTGGAATCCGATTATAGGGTTAAAGAAAAGGATAAGCATGTTAGTTTGAATGAGAATTGCGATTTGGTTGATAAGCATGCTAATTCTAAGAAGGTTGTTAAAGAGTGTATGTTAGCTACTAAAAGTGAGATTAAAGAAGCCTTGAATGATAATTCTGTTTTGATCATGCTTTTGCTTAAAAATACACTTATTGCTAGTAACAACTTGGAAAGAGAGCTTCTGATACGAATCTAGTTGTATTAGATTCAAATCTATCCTTGAGGCCCGCCAAGAATCTACTTGAACTTCTTCAACTTCTAGACAAGTATGTCGACAACCTTCACAAAGCAAGCTCTCTTCGTTCGTCGGCCCTAAGTCTTCAATTAGACCTGCAATTGAACACCTAAGATCACAAGATTCACAAACAATTAAGCAATCACAACCTAATTGTTTGCTAGGACTCTACAAGATTGAAGAACCCTAAGTTTGCTCAAACTAGAACAATGAAGCTAAGATAATCAATTTGGGAAAATAATCCTCAACTTTATTAATTAACTCAACTTCATTTTACAAGAGGGGGGGTTGGTCCCTTTATATAGGCATAGGGAACAACCAAAATCCTAAAAATAAGTCCTAATTTTCGTCCAAACATAAGGGCTAGGGAAAAACTAGTCCTTGCCCAACAATGAAAAGGAAATAAAGACATAATTAAACAAAGATTGGACTTAGTCAACCAAGGCCCAACCCAAATAACATCCAAACTTAAAAAATAAGCTAATTTAAGATAGAATTAAGCCCAAACAAAGCAAACTAATGCTAATGGGCTCATGCCATGATGTCAATCCGGCCATCTAGAATCAATAGCAAGCAAAGTGATGAACTTGTAATTGATTTGTAATTTCTTGCCCAAATCATCACCAAAGCTCTTCAATTGAACTTCAATGGTCTTCAAGTCTTCAAGATGAGTTCGAACAAGGCCCATGAGTGCATCCTTGAATCTCTTAGCTCTTGGTCTTGTTATCGGACCTAGTGGCATGTTCAAAGGATCAAATGGCATCTTAATGGCATCTTCTTGGTGAATTGTGATTCCATTCTCTCCTTTAAGCTTGTCCATGCTTCTTTGCCGCCCTTGATCATTCTTTCCATGCTCTCCATGCTTGTCTTCAAGTCCATAATAAGTCCTTGGCGCATCATTCCTTCCATGATAAGCCTTGGGCGCATCATTCCCTCCCCCTTGAAGAAGATTTGTCCTCAAATCTTGCTTGTATTGCACCACATATGGAAAGCTCTCAATGAACTGGTTTTGCACAACATTGGGATGGAGTTCAATCCCTCTAATGGATGACAATCCACTCAGAATTTTCTCACAAAAGTAAGCTACGGGATTCTCTCCTTGCATCAAAACAACTCCAATTCCTACAAAATCACTCAAAAGAAACACAATATTGCTTGGAATATCTCCAGGCAAGTTGTTAGTACCCATTAGTGTATTTCGAAATAAAGGTAAGGTCAAAACAGAATTCTCTTGCAAAACACTCTTAACCTCACTCTTTGTAGCTAACATACACTCTTTAACAACTTTCCTAGAAGTCTCTTTCTTTTCACCCAAAACAGAATTATTTTCAATGCTATGATCAACCAAAACAGAATTATTTGCAATGCTATGATCAACCAAAATAGATTTGTTTTCATCACAATTAGCATCCAAAACAGATTTTGTTTCATCACAAACAACACTCAAATTAGGTTTAGTATCATCGCAAATAACATCTAAAACACTCTTTTCAACTAAGGCTATTTTATCATCAAAACAATCATCTATTTTAGGTTCAGATTTACTCTTTTCTTTAGCCCTAAATTCAGCATCCAATTTAGCAAAATAATCTCTCACTTTAATTTGATCTTTTAAAGCTTCTTGAAGTGATAAAGGAATTAAAGTGATAGGAATCTTACCACACTTTAAAGAGTACTTGTTTGTCTCCCTAACATGTTTAACCTTGTTGTCATATTGCCAAGGTCGACCAAGTAGTACATGGCATACTTGCATGGGTAAGACATCACACATAAAATCTCCCTTGTACCTGCCCAAAGAAAGAGAAACTAAAACTTATTTGTTAACACTAATGTCTTCTCTATCATTGAAACAACCTAAGCTATAGGGTTTGTGGGAGCCTTTTTGTGTGAAAGCAGGCCTGAGTCGGCTCTTAATGGGTTCGGGCCCAAGCCCAAATATCCCAGAAGAGATATTGGGTTAAAAGGTGAAATCGAGAACAAGCTTTAAATTGTAAAACGTTGGTGGCTGTCAAGAACAATTTCCCGCCGCAGGAAAACAATCAAAACAGAGGATGAATTGAGGAGGATGAAAAAGAAGAACCAAAAACCCTGAAAACGTATTGCTTTGAGCTAAATGAATCTGAAAAACTTCTTTATTCATTATGGACTAGTGGGAAAAAGATTGGGTGTGTGATTTGGGAGAAAGAAGAAAGAAACATTTGAGAACAATGGAATCAAAATACAAGATTTTGACAGTGGAGAAAAACACTGATTTGGAGAAGATGGAGACTGATTTTCTTGTTGTGTTGAGCAGAGTCTTAGGGTTCTTGAGAGCTTTGTGATGAAGAGGATGATTCTTGGTGAGAGAATCTTGATCCTTGATGGGAAGGTTGTCGTAGGTGCCATTTTTGCCGTTAATTGCCCCTTTTTATAGCTTCTCTTCCGACCGGTCGAAAGCTTTGTCCGATGGTCTCCATGGCTCTTGTTTTTTTATTAATTGCAGTGATTAGGTCTTAGGTCCAAGAGGAAACATCTTCTGGTTTGAGGAAGGCAACAATGGCTTCTTTTAGCTTTGAAATCAGCCTCTCCTTCTTGTGTTCATGCGTCGCTATCGTCGACGGCAACTTCTCATTTGGTTCCTCCAAACTCAAAATTAGCTATGGTTTTTGATTCCACTTTCTGCACCCTAGCCGATTACCCCATTTGTGTTTAGGAGCAATCTCCAAGCATGGTTGCTCCTCTCAAAGAAGGTAATCGGAGGAGTTTCTTTCCTCTTTTTCTTTCCAACCCACATCTCCCAATGAGTTTCCCGCTGTGGGCTTGGTCCACAGTAGCCCTTAGACCTGCAATGAAGAGTAATTAGCACTTAATCCCTGCCATAAATGGTTAAATATAAGGGAATTTGAAATTAAGTAAAATGCTTCCCTTAGATGCTTTCCTCTGCAAGAAACTGACATGCTGCAGCAGGGAATTGAATTTTGTGCCTTTTGTCTTCATGCCTTTGTTGTGTGCTTAGTTGGCAAGGCCCCAACGTCTTGGGCTTGTTTTGTTGGGCCGAAGAGTGGACTTTGGAAGGCAAGCCCCAAGTGTGATATATATGTGATATTGGGCCTCATTATGTGTGTATAATAATGGAATATTTGACAAGCCCATTAGATATTTAGGAACCTTTGTCATGTAGAGAAGAAAATTGCCCTGTGTTACATGTGTTTGGGGACTTTAGTATAGATGCCTCTGTGTTTAGGGACTTTAGTATGAATGCCCTTGTGCTTGAGGACTTTGATGTAGATGCCTCTGTGTTTAGGGATGAATACCCTTGTGTTTGAGGACTTTTGAGAGAGGTGCCTCTGTGTTTAGGGATGAATACCCTTGTGTTTGAGGACTTTTGATATAGATGCCTCTGTGTTTAGGGATGAACACCCTTGTGCTCGAGGTCTTTTGATATAGAATTGCCTCTGTGTTTAGGGACTTATAAATGCCCTTGTGTTTGAGGGCTTTAATTATTGGGTAAAAGTAATGCGCTTTTTTGTGTGAAATATTTATGGGCCCATTTACCCAATATTTGTGTTTGTGTTTGGTTAGGCCAAAGAGATATATGTGTGAGTGGAATGAGAATTGGCCTAACCTTTGAGTGTGTTTGAGGAGGCCTTGTGGATTTGGGCCTTCCCAATTTTGGCCCTTAACATTTAGCCCCCTTTGAGTGAGAGTTCATTGTTGCAGCAGGAACTTGAATCTCAAATCCTTCATGGGCCAGAATTCGACCCGAAACGCTGCATCCCTTCTGTGGGGTCATGACTTTTGAATTAGGCGGGTACTTGCAGCGTCCGTTGGGTAACAAGCTGCTTGATACCTCTTGGCATAGGTCTCCCTTGCATGTGACTTTTGATGGAGAGGTCTTTTCGGGTCTGCATTTTTGAGTCCCGCACCTTCCATTTGGAATGATTTTTGAAAAGGCACTTTCCTAATGGATTTTCATAATGTGCGAAAAGACCCTTTTTGGGAAAGACCTCTTTTTTGGATAAACTGGTTGAGTAGACATCTTTAATGGCGTCTGTTCATTTTCTTTGTCTGTCTTGGATTAACGGGCCCCTTTATTTATTGCGCCCTCCTCATTGCTTAGTTTCATTTTCTTTGTCTGTGAACCATTTTTGAAAAGACATAGCTTTTGTTCTTCTGCTCTTGCAACTTTCTTTCTTTCTTCTTCTTCTTCACGGTGTTCGATTCTGTTGCTGCAACTCTTTGTGAGGAGATTGGCTTTCTTCACCAGGTTTGTTCTCTTCCTTTTTCACGATCCTTTTGCCCTTGCTAATCTTTGGAAAAAAAAGGTTTCATGGTTGCTTCTTCATGTTTGCAGGTATTGTTTCAAACCTTGAAGTTTTCTCTTGCCGGCATTCCCTTGAATCGACGGCACACAATGGGTATGATTTCTCTCCCTCTTTGTCATTCTTCTTTCTTTTTTCTGTTGGGTCTGAATCGCCATTGATTGTTGCAACCCTAACCTTCCTTTGGGTCTTGCTTGGCTTATTTTCTCCCTTTTAGCCGTTGCCGCCTAACGAGAGAGACGATTACAGAAGGCCAGGGAAATCCCTTGCCCTTTGTACGATGCTTGGGTTGAGGTCGACGATACCTTTTTAGAGATGATTGGGATATTGGGGTTAGGAGAGCTGCCTTGATCTTAGTGTAGCTGAGTAGATTCATCTTTGGGGGTTACCCCTATAACAGATTGATGTCTGAGCTGGCCACTCTTGCTGTGAAGATTTCCTGTGGCCATTCTGTGCCTTTAGCCCCTTTGGTTTTAGGGACACTGTATCATCACCTTGATGTATTCCATAAGGACGAGCTTCGAGGTGTAGGTCGATACACAATCGACACCTTTGTGAATGTGCCTGTGTTGCAATCCTTCATATGGGAGCATTATCCCAAGTTGGCTTCGGGGTTTGTGGATAAGGAAACCATGGACAAGTTATAGCTCGAAGTGGGAGTTTGATGGCTCCCATTGTGAGAAACATCCCAGGATTTGCAGCTGGGTGAACAACAAGTCTCTCTTTGAGCCGAGAATCCATTCTATGTTTGATGACCATGGTTCTTTTGCTTTCCGACCATATATCCGTTATGGATATTCACCTTTTGTTCCGCCGCACATTTTGATTCCTTCACTAAGTGAGCAGCTCGCTGTTGCTGTTGATTCAAGTCCTCATGATGTTGTTGTTGCCGCTTCAAATACTCCCAAGGTAGAAGCCGTTCTTTGCTTTACCCCTTCTATGATTCCCTACTTGTCGTTGCATGGTGGATGGGGTGTTTTGAATTATAGCCCCCAGTTTGCTTTGAGACAATTCGGGTTTGATCAGGGAGTTGCCCTCACTAATCTTCCTGCTGATCCTTGGGAGACAACAATCAGGAGATTCTTGACTGCTTTCCAAATAGACAGATTTCAGGATGGCAGGACTTTTAAATTCATGGGGACTGCAGTCATGCCTATTATGATTCCTGCTATGATTGAGCATTGGGAAAGTTGCTGTGTTGCTTTGAAATCATTTGTTGAGCTTGGCCCTCAACCTGTTGTTCCCTTGCCTCCGAACCAAGTTGGGAATCCTCGTTTTGTCAACCAATCGATCCTCCAATCATATATGGAGCGCCACCCTTCCACATGTGTCTTTAAGCAGAAGGGCTGCCATTGGTGGGCTTTCGGGAACTTGCCTTATCCTCCGCCTTCTCATATTTTGTGCCATGGTGGCATTGAGAAGTTTGCTGATCGCGATGCGAAGAGGTGGAGGATGAAGTATCTTAGCAGCAAAATGTCTCTCGGCCTTGATGAAGGTGATGCTGAGCTTATAGCAACACTGCTATCTTTGAACAAGGCTGAATCCAGGAAGCCTATTCCAAGTCTGCAAGAACCGGTCAAGCCTGTGAAAGGGCCTGCCAAAATGAAAAGGAAAAGTGGCGGCAGTTCCGGCCCCTCCAAAAAGAAGTATAAGACTTTGGCGAGCCTTACTAAGAAAGCATCCGTTGTTGCCGCAGTCCTTGCTGAGGCCATGACTACCGATACCCCTGTTTTTCCTTCTAGACCAGCCGTGACTAAGTTTTATGGAACTCGATCTAAGAACAGAAGCGCTCAAGAGTCAGCAGCTGCTGAGGTTGAGGTAAGCTTTGTAATTATGGCTCTGATTACTGCTTTTTTTTGGTCTTGCTGAGATTGTTTCTAAGATTGTATTGCATCGTCGCAGGAGCCCATGCTTGCCAAGGACGATGCTGGTTTGGTTGGGGCAGGTTTGTCCTTCTTCTCTTCCCCTCTTCCTTTCGCTAGTTTGGGTAGAAAAAGAAATATATATTCCCTTTTGTTTGTGTACTCGTAGACTTTGATTTGAACCGAATTGCTAGCGAGGTTGATAAGAGCGCAGAAGATTCCCCTCCAAAAGGCCCCGGTAAGCTTATTTTCCTCTTCGAATACTTCTTCAATCGAGATGACTCCTCAGGGTTTTAAAGATTTTACCTCTCTTGTTTCCCCTTTTCATGAATTTGCAGATAGCAAGATGAAAGGAAACGTACAAGAGGAACCTGAAGTCGCCATGGCTGAGGAAGATGAGAATTTGGACAGCGATCCTGGCTCGGATTTGGAGGAAGATGATGATGGCTTCGAGGAGATAAAGGGGAGCTCCAATGAGGATGTCGACGAAGACGATGAAGATTATGAGCCCTTAGGTTTTACTGTTGAAGAAGCTGAAATGTTGAGTCAAGAGAGAATTTCTGAGCCCTTGGATGTCGATTCCGGTATTGGGTCGGTGAGAGATGAGGTTCTGTCAGAGCAAGTAATAGAAGGTCTCTTTGCTACCAGTGGAGACATTTCGATGACAGACATTGCAGATGCTGGTAAGCTTTCTCTGTTCTTTCATCTGAACCTTCACTTTCATCATCCCTCCTTCCTGCGGCTTCTGAAATCTTGGTTTTCAGCTTACCGCAGGAAATGACAAGTCTACTGCTGGAGTTGAGACTAGCAATGCAGCAGTACAGGACAAGGAAAGTGGAAAGGTCCCCTATCGTACCCTGCTGGATGAGTTGGTGGGCAAAGCTTCACGCCCAAGCTCTTTCTTTCATGCATACATGGGCAAAGGTGGCACTATGGTTCCGGTGGAGAACACTCATTTTTCCATGTTTTCGCACTTGAAGCCCATTGCCGAGAAGATTATAAGAGCATATCCAGATTTCCTTGCAAACGTCGGACTTTTCTCTGCTAGTGCTGCATTCGCTCTTGGGTTGCTTTGTCAAGCTTTGCATAATATGGAGAATACAGAGATAAGTAACATCACAGAGTCCCTGCTTTTTGATTGGAGAGATGCAGTTAGAGAGGCCAAGGGTTTCCGTTTCGACGTGGAGCCTTTCCAGCATCATGTTTTCTATTTGGCCAGGGTCTTCTGTGGTCGTGAAGCATACTCCTCTTCGGAAGTGGAACAGAACAAGGTGTACACTCTAGAGCTCAACAAGCTGAAGGAGGAGCTGAAGCAACATGAAGAACGTGTGGCCGTTTTGAAGAGAACTATTCAGGAGGCAGAAGATGCCCATAAGAAGAAGCTTGCTGGCGTTCTGAACAGTGACTGCATTCCCTCCTTTCTCCACAAGCGTAACAAGACTGCTGCCTTTACTTTTAATGAATAGCCATGTGTAGGCTGATTTTATTTTCTGAAATCTGACGAGTATTTGAATATTTGGATATTTGGTATTTGGGTATGTATGAATATTCAAAGTATTTTGTGTATGGATATTTGGCATGATGCCTTTATTTGCTACAGCAGAATTTGTATGTGTGGTAAGTATATTTTCCTGCTATGATGTGTATAGTATGAAAGAATGAAAGAATTTCTGGTGAAATACCCAAATTATGTGACAAAACTCTCTGTTTATTTAGGTAATAATCAAAAGGGCCCAAATACAAGGGATTTACAAAATCCTATGGGCTAACTAGAGAGGCCTACCCATCAAGCAAATAATGAGAAATTTAACAATGGTAGGACTTAAGCCATTTGACTTTAACTAATTCATACCAGTTGGACTCGTTGGGCTTAGTGATCTCATAATACCCACTGTCGAAGGCCTCTGTCACAACGTAAGGCCCACTCCAATTTGGAGCAAATTTGGATGGGCGTGGCAAATTTCTTCTCACGTGATCATCCGCCTTGAGAACTAGCTGTCCTGCCGCAAAGGATCTAGGCTTGACCTTCCTGCCATAAGTTTTGGCCATGGATTCTTGATACCTTTGCATGTTGGCCTTAGCCTGTTCTCTAATCTCATCCACAGCCTCTAGCTCAACCAATCTTTGCCCTCCACAAATGACAAATGAGTTGTCCAAATCAGTGGAGGCTAAGACTCTTGCTGTTGGCTTGACAATTTCGACCGGCAGGATAGCTTCAGGACCATAAACTAAGGAATAGGGAGAGAAACCAGTAGAGGATCTGGGATGGACTCGATAAGCCCATAGAGCATCAGGCAAGTGGGTGGTCCAGCCTCTCTTGTACTCATAAACCATTTTGCTCAAAATCTTGAGCAGCACTTTGTTTGTTGCTTCGGCTTGGCCATTTCCTTGTGGGTAATAGGTCATTGACCTCCTATGCCTGACCTCATAATCATCTAAGAGCTTCCCAACATACTGGTTCACAAAGGGAGTGATACGAATCTAGTTGTATTAGATTCAAATCCAACCTTTGAATATCCACCAAAGTCGACTTGAACTTCTTCAACTTCTAGACTTGTATGTCGATGACCTTCACAAAGCTATCCTTCCTCTTTCGTCGGCCTTAAGCACTCAATTAGACCCGCAATTGAATTCTCAAGATCACAAGATTCACAACTAAGTTATCACAAAGCTATCCTTCCTCTTTCGTCGGCCTTGCTAGGACTCTACAAGATGAAGAACCCTAAGTTTGCTCAAACTAGAACAATGAAGCTAAGATAATCAATTTGGGAAAATAATCCTCAACTTTATTAATCAACTCAACTTATGTTTACAAGAGGGGGATGGTCCCTTTATATAGTAGTAGGGGACGCATAACCCTTCTCCTAAATCTAAAAGGAAAACATTACATAAAGGAAGGAACAAGGAAATAGCCTACTCCTTGTCCTACTAGGAAAAGTAAATACATAACTTAATTAAACAAGGATTGGACTTAGTCAAACAAGGCCCAACCCAATGTCTTCTAAACTAAATAAATAACTAATCTAAGATAGAATAAAAAGGCCCAATGACCGAATTACACAATATTAAGCCTAATGCTCATCGATGGATAACATGGTGCACAACATGGAATCGTTTGGAATATTCCTTGTTGTGTGATCTTCAAATCGGCTCAATGAGTCTTCAATGGTCTTCAATTCTTCAAGATGAGATCTTATAAAGCCCACCAAAGCTTCCTTAAACCTTTTAACCCGAGCCCTTGTGATTGGACCCAACGGCATAGATAAAGGGTCGCGTGGCCGGTTGTGGCTGGGCATGGCCGAGTCGTTTGGCCGGTTGTAGCCGGACATGTCCATGTCGCGTGGCCGGTGATGGCCAGACATGTCCATGTCACGTGGCCGGTGTTGCGCGGCTTCTCCAAGCAATGGCCGGTCACTTGTGCCTCCATCTCCATGCTCCTCCAAGCTAGCATCGATGACATCTACATGATCTTCATTGGCTCCAATGTGTTCTTCTAAGCCATGATAAGCCCTTGGCGCATCAGGGAGTGCCATTGTCGGTGATGATTCTGTGGGGTACTCCAAATCTGCAAATGATTGCTTCTTTGATGAATCGGGCTACAGCAGGACCAGTCGCCTTTCCCAAAGCTTCTGCCTCTACCCATTTTGTGAAATATTCTGTGGCTACAAGGATCCATATTTTGCCATCAGATGCGGGATGAATTGGACCAATCAAATCTAGCCCCCAAGTGTGGAAGGGCCAAGGAGTTCGCATGTCTTGAAGTACCGAGGGGTGAGTGTGAATCATTCCCCCATGGAATTGGCAAGCTGAGCATTTTTTGACATACTCTTTGGACTCCTTTTTCATTTGAGGCCAATAATACCCGCAAGATATCAACTGTTGGTAGAGCTTCTTCCTGCCTTGGTACTCTCCGCAATCACCGGAGTGGATTTCTGCCATGACTTTGATAGCTTCTGCGGTAGACAAACATCTCAATGGTTCTCCAGTGAACCCTTTTCGAAACAAGATGCCATTGTCGACGAAGAATCTCACTACAGATCTCTTGAGGGCATATGCTTTCTTTGCATCCTGTGGTAGGACACTATGAATCAGGAAATCCAAGATTCGCTGTCGCCAATCTCTTGCAGCATCTAAGGAAAGGCATTCTCTTTCGCCGAATGTTGAACTGCAACTCTCACATACCTGTTGCACAGTGGATGCTTCTTTCTTCATGTTTGGCCAAAAGTAGCCAAGTCTTTGCAATCTTCGATAGAGGCTGACTTCAGGAGCTACACCACAAGATTTCTCATGAGTTTCTTTGAGGACGAGCTCTGCCTCTCCTTTCCCAACACATCTTGCAAGAATTCCTCCAGGCATTCGACGATACAACTCCCCATTGATCAAAGTGTAATCTTTAAGTTCCTTGATCGATGGAGAATCATCAGACAATAAAGCCTTCTTGATGGAACTTCTCCAATCCTCTCTTTCAGCGGTGGGCCCTTGCTTGGGCTGATCGGTAACTGGGGAGATTCGCCTGATCACCTCAAATTGGGCAGAATCGCCGGAAAAGATGAGCTTTGATCCCAAGGTGGCTAAAGAATCGGCATGTCGATTCTCCCCTTTCTGTATATGAACAATCTCAAAAGTCTCAAACGACTTTTATAGCTCTCGCGCCATGGCTCTATAAGGCGCCAAAGTGGGCTCTTTAAGTGCGAATTCTCCATTCACCTGGCTAATCACCAAGTTCGAATCGCCTTTGACCCTCAAATGCTTGATTTCTTTTTCTTTGGCAGCCAAGAGACCAATGAGATAAGCCTCATATTCAGCAACGTTGTTTGAGCATGGAAAGTCGAGCTTGTAAGACGAGGTGAAAGCTTGAGATTTTTCATCCAATATTACGATACCAGCGCCTCCTCCCTCTACCGTAGAAGACCCATCAAAATATAAAATATGGTATTGCACCGATTCTACAGTGGCAACTTGCTCTTCCATCCCTGGAATTTCTTCCGATAAAGTGGCACTATCATCACCTGGGAATTGAGCAAGAAAATCTGCTACGGCTTGTCCCTTGATGGCAGAAGGATTGTGGCAGGAAATGGAGTACTGCGACTGACCGAGCTCAAATTATGCATATTTTTATAGCTATTTTTCTATACTTTTTACTACTTTTATATGCATTTATACCTTATTTTCTAAGTATTTGTGTTTTTAGTCTTTATGAGATGTGAAATTGAGAATTTGCTTATTTTCACTACTTTTGGAGCTATTTTGATTACTTTTTACACAGATATTAGCAAAGTAATTTTGAGTATAGATTTGGAGATGCAAAGTTCGTGTTTGAAGATTTCTTGAAGATAATTTGAAGATTTGAAGATCATTGAAGAATTATTTCAAGGAGCAAGAATTGAAGATTGGAGCTAAAATTGCAAAGGATTGAAGCCAAGCCCAGAAGAAGCCCTGAAGCTAAGCAATTTTGGATTATTTATATGGGAATATACTTAGCCCATATAAACCTATTATTGGAGTTAAAATCCCAATTTGTGGGCCCAATATCCAAAAGAATATCCAAATCCCGCATTAATCCCGTAGATTTGCGATATAAGCCCTATTTCAGCGCAGTCTCAGTAGAAAGGCCATAACTTTCTGCTCAGATGTCCGTTTTAAGCCCATGAGTACTCGTTGGAAAGCTAACTCCGAGCTCTACAACTTTCCTTTAGTCTAAAGCCCAATTCTACCGATTTCAAGCCCGAATCTGCCAGTGAAGTTTCTGCAGAAATCCAGAAAATTCCAGAATCCTATTTTGACTTGGATTTTATTCTAGTATGACACCTAATCCTACTTGGAGTCCAAGACAGCCCTAAACCACCCTACCCTTGTTTCTCCACTATAAATAGCCACCTTAGGTCTAGATTTTGTAAGTGTAATTTTATTCTTCATAAGATATATTGTTTAGTTGAAGGTTTGGAGGAGAAAAACCCTAGGAGCCGCCGCCCCTCTCTCTTCCTCCTCTATAGATAAGATCTTTTCTTCTTATTTGTGGATGATCACTCAATTTATGAGTGAGTAATCTTTTCTTTTCTCCAATGTAGAATTTAATTGATCTCTTGACTAATTCCATGGTGAGATTTTGTGCTTTTATATGAGAATTTATTTGAGTATTTCTTGGATCTCTGTATGAATTCTATGTTGCTTGTTTTGATTGACTGGGTCGACACTTTCATGATAAATTGAGTTAGCATTAGCTAGATTAGGTTGTGAATTAATCACTCCAGCTTAATTTTATGTAGCAATTGGATGTGAATTAATCCTCCATCCAAGAGAGAAAAGAATCAATGGGCGAGAAATTTCTCATTGTGTTTGTTATTAAATTACTTGTTCTTCATGCTTTATTCCTAAGTGATCTCTAAGCCCTAAGAAGTAATTGATTGCTGAAAGAGTAAAAGGGATAGATTGACTTTAATCGGTAATCTAATCTAATCAAGGTAATTTAGGTTAAGTCCGACAGGCTATTCAAGGTTCTCATAATCTTTAGATATCTATGATCCATGTTATTGTTGTCAAGAGGGATATTAATTCTATGTTGGAGGTTGTTTCTATTTAATTGTTATTCTCAATATTATTCACTGCTTTTGATTAATTGTTTTCTTTTATTTTCTTGATTGCTTTCGTAGTTAATTTACTTAGTTAGATTTAATTTTAATTCTTCTTTAAATTCTCTTTATTAATTTGTTTTGTTTGAGAAAAAAGAAGAGCCGTTCTCTCTGTGGGATCGACCCCTACTTGCCCTAGCTAGTTTAGTTAGTAATTGTTGGGATAATTATTTTATGGTCATTGACGACACGATCATAATTTTGGCGCCGTTGCCGGGGAGATTGTGTTTAATTTTCTTTTTCTCTTATTTTATTTTCTATTAGATTTGCACTTGATCATCTTTGTTTTGCAGAATAGATTCGATGGAGCAATCACAAACGTTACGAGAGCTGAATTTCAACTGTGAATTGCCGCCCCTTTGTATTGACTATCTAGCCATGGATATGTCCTACAAACTGAAGTCTGGAGTAATCCGTATGTTGCCGATTTTTCAAGGAGAACATCATGAAAATCCTCATGAACATCTGCAAAGTTTCTTTCTGAAGTGTGCTACAATCACTGGGATGCCTGAAGAGGACTTAAAACTTCGAACTTTTCCTGTCACATTAGACGGAAAGGCAAAAGAATGGTTCTTAAGACTACCACCCAAATCTATAAAATCTTGGAAAGAGATGGAGACAATATTTTTGAACAAATATTTTCCAGAAGCTAAGCGTGCTGATGTCAGAAGAAAGATCAACACTTGTCAACAATTGCAAGGCGAAAAGTGGTACCAATATTGGGAGAGATACAACCAGATCTGCGCAAGTTGCCCTTACCACAACATCAGCGAAGCACTTTTGATTCAACACTTTTATGATGGCCTTATTTATGAAGATCGCACCTATGTCGATGCTGCCAGTGGAGGAGGACTTACATTCAAAACCCCTGAAGAAGCGAGGAAGCTGCTGAATACTATGGTGGAAAATATACATCAATTTGGTACAACCAACGAAACCGATGCAGCAAAGGATTCAGAGATAGCCGAAATTCGAAAAGAGCTAAAGGAAGTGACTACTCAATGCGGAAATTTAGCAAAGATGTTTGCTGAATTTATGAGTGTTTGTTCACAACCTTCTATTCAAAAAAGAGGAATCAACGCTATTGAAGAAACCCAGCATTGGATGGAATTGCCGAATGTACCTGCGATGTCATCTATTCCAACACCTAATTTTCCTAAAACATCACCACTCATTGATATGTTCGATGAGCCAATTCAAGAAGATATGAAGACTTCAACCGAAATCAAGAAAGATGCACCTGCCGTGCCAGACGCTGAACATCAACAATCAGAAGAAGAATGGATGGAGGAGATGCAAGCTAAGTATGATCCACTACCATTCCCTCAAAGGTTTGCTCAACAACTCAATTTACTTCGGAATTTAGAGGTAAACATCCCTTTAGTTAATGAAATAGCCAAAGTACCAAGGTATGCTTCTTTTCTTAGAGAATTATGCAATAATAAGATTAAGTATGGTGAAAAATATGCCTACATGGATGAAAATATATCTGCTGCTTATCAAAGGAAATTGCATCATAAATGCAATAAGTTTAGGTCTTTTTCTATACCTTGTAGTATAGGAAAGAATGACGTAGGTAAAGCTATGTGTGAATATGGATCTTTGATTAATATCATGCCTTATTCTGTTTAAAAGCAATTGAAAATAGAACCTCTGCTTGAAACTGATCTTATTATCCAATTTGCTGATAGAACTAACCATAAACCTGAAGGTTTAGTTGAGAACGTTTTAGTGCAGATAGGAGATTTTGTTTTTCCTGCAGATTTCTATGTCCTGAAGATGAGTGAAGATGACATTCATCTACCTCAAATGCCACTACTGTTAGGAAGACCGCTTTTAATTGCAGCAAGTATGGATTTCAACGCAAAAGAAGGAACAATCACTATGGAATTCGATGGGAAGCCCATTGTATTCAACATAAGTGAATCAATGGAAGCTCCTGCCGAAATTCATTCTATCTATTCCATCGACACAATTGGAACTTATTCAGAGAAAGTACAAGCACTCAACCAAGAAGATGAACTTGAAGTGATCCTCACCAAAAGTTTACATCAGCAAGACGTTGAAGAAGCAAAAGTCGAGATGCCAAAAGAGATAGCAGAGACTGTCAGTGAACTATCATCCAACGAAGAAGTGGAGACGATTTCTTACATCAATCTGGAGCCAACGCCCAAGCCATTACCATCTATCATTCAACCTCCAGAAGTCAAGCTGAAACCGCTTCCTGAAGGCCTGAAACATGTTTTCCTTGGAGATAATGATACCCTGCCTGTGTTATTTCAAGTAAATTGAACAATTTACAAGAAGAACAACTAATCAGAGTCTTAAAGGAACACAAAGAAGCCATTGGATGGACTGTAGCTGATATCAAAGGAATAAGTCCTACTGTATGCATGCATAGGATTCGACTTGAAGACGATGCAGTAGCAGTTCGACAGCCACAAAGAAGACTAAATCCGAATCTTGCTGAAGTTGTCAAAGATGAAGTTCTTAAATTACTTGGAGCTGGTCTCATCTATGTTATATCAGATAGTAAATGGGTTAGCCCGGTCCAAGTAGTTCCAAAGAGTCCGGATTCACTGTCGTAGAAAACAAGGATGGAGAGCTAGTTCCTCAGAGATTGCAGAATGGATGGAGAGTATGCATCGACTACAGAAAGTTGAATTCCGCCACAAGGAAAGACCACTTTCCGCTGCCATTCATTGATCAGATGCTGGAAAGATTAGCTTGCAAGGCCTACTATTGTTTTCTGGATGGTTACTCGGGATACTTTCAAATTCCAATTGCACCTGAAGATCAAGAGAAAACCACGTTTACATGCCCTTTCGGTACATATGCTTACACTAGAATGCCTTTTGGTTTATGCAATGCACCTGCAACTTTTCAAAGGTGTATGATGAGCATCTTTCAAGATTATGTGGGAGATAAGATGGAAGTTTTCATGGACGATTTTACAGTCTATGGAGATAACTTCAATCAATGTCTCAACAATCTAGAACTCATCTTGAAAAGGTGTGTTGAAACCAAATTGGTATTGAATGCCGAAAAATGCCACTTCATGGTAGAACAAGGTATTGTTCTAGGCCATGTAGTATCCAAAGAGGGGATGCAAGTCGATAAAGCCAAAGTTGACGTTGTACAGAACCTGCCATATCCGACATGTGTCAAAGATATCCGCTCATTCTTAGGCCATGCTGGATTCTACCGAAGATTTATCAAGGATTTCTCAAAGATCTCAGCACCGATGTGTCGACTATTACAGAAGGATGTAGAGTTCGAATTTGGAGACGATTGCAAGGAAGCATTCGATAAATTGAAGACTGCACTCACCACCACTCCAATTGTGAAGCCACCTGATTGGGAACTACTGTTCGAGATCATGTGTGATGCAAGTGACGTTGCCATTGGAGTTGTTCTAGGTCAGAGAGTTGACAAGGTACCTCATGTTATCTATTATGCTTCAAGAACTCTAGATGCTGCTCAAAAGAATTACACTACCACAGAAAAAGAGATGCTTGCCGTTGTCTTTGCTTTGGAGAAGTTTAGACCGTATATTTTAGGATCTAAGGTGATAATCTACTCCGATCATGCTGCATTGAGATATCTAATGAAAAAGAAAGAAGCAAAAGCTAGGCTTATGCGATGGCTTTTGTTATTTCAAGAGTTTGATATCGAAATAAGGGATAAGAAAGGAGCTGAGAATGTTGTTGCCAATCACTTAAGTATAATTGAAAGCTAGGAAGAGGAAATCGCAATCAATGAAGTGCTGCCTTTTGAAGGATTGTTTGCCGTTTCTCAACTTCCCTGGTATGCTGATATTGTCAATTACTTAGTTGCTCGTCGCCTACCTTCAGATCTTAGCAGAGGACAAAAATTGAAGATCATAAGTGATGCCAAGTATTATTTATGGGATGATCCGTACTTATGGAGACAAGGATCCGATTTAGTAATGAGAAGATGCATTCCCGAAAATGAAACTCAATCCGTTTTGAAATTTTGCCATGGAGATGAATGTGGAGGCCACTTTGGACACAAGAAGACCGCAAGAAAAATCCTGGAGTGTGGCTTCTATTGGCCTAAACTTTTCAAAGATTCTTATGAGTATTGCAAAGCCTGTCCACAATGCCAAAGAGTTGGAGGTATATCGAAAAGGAATCAGATGATTCAATCACCTATATTCGTTGCTGAAGTCTTCGATGTATGGGGAATTGATTTCATGGGACCTTTTCCTCCATCAGACAAGAAGTATTACATCCTTCTAGCCGTGGATTATGTTTCTAAATGGGTTGAAGCTATTGCTACGGAGAAAGATGATGCAAGGATCGTAGCCAAATTTTTGAAGAATAATATCCTTCATCGATTTGGACTACCAAGATACCTCATCAGTGATCGTGGAACTCATTTTTGCAATAAAATTGTTCAAGCACTAGTTGAAAAATATGGAGTACACCATAGGGTATACTACTTCATATCATCCTCAAACTAGTGGACAAGCTGAGATATCTAACCGTCAAGTGAAGCTGGATTTTGGAGAAAACAGTCAACGTCCAAAGAAAAGATTGGAGTATGCGACTAGGAGATGCTTTATGGGCTTATCATACCAGCTTATAAGACACCTCTAGGTATGTCCCCGTACAGAATTGTGTTTGGAAAACCATGTCATTTACCTGTGGAATTAGAGCACAAAGCATGGTGGGCAGTTAAGCAATGCAATCTTAACTTTGACAAGGCTGGAATTCAAAGGATGTTACAATTGCAAGAACTTGAGGAAATTAGGAATGAAGCCTATGAGAATGCAAGAATTTACAAGGAAAAGACTAAAGCTCTGCATGATCAAAGGATATTAAGAAGAACGTTTCATGAAGGTCAGAAAGTTTTGTTATTTACAAGTTCGATCAAACATCATGGAAAATTAAGATCCAAATGGGGAGGACCTTACGATATAATACAAGTTTACCCTAATGGATCAGTGGAAATTATTAATCCAGTCAAAGGGAATTCATTTAAAGTTAATGGGCAAAGACTCAAGCCTTACTTCGAGCCATTGACAATAGCATTAATTGAAGAAGTTGAATTGGAGGATCCCACTTATCTTCCAATTTAAGGTCGAAGAAAGGAAGAGTCAAGCTAATGACTTTAAACAAGCGCTTATTGGGAGGCAACCCAATTTTAATTTTAATTTTTGTTTTATGAATTTTTATCCAAGGAGTAAAAAAGTACCAAGCCATAGACCATGCATGACCGGTCGAAACCCGGAGAGTTAGCATGCATGGCCGGTCATAGCTTGGCCATGTCGCACAACACCAAGCCTTGACCCGGCTAAGGCTCGACATCAACGCGCCATCGCCAGGCCAAGCTCGGTACCGCACCAAGCATGATCCGGACATCACCGAGCCATGCCATGTAATCCACCCGGCCAGCACCGGACATCACCGAGATAGCACCAGCCATGCCGCGCCCTAGCCTGTGTGATGCCAGCCACAACCGGCCAAGCCCGAGAGCAGCCCCACAGCACCAGCACCAGCCAGCCCGCGTCCCGCGCGCACCAGCCCGCTCTACTGCCAGGACCCGCTCGGCCTTGAACCGAGCCAAAACCGGAGCTAAGGAGGATGCCATGCATGTGCCACGCCATCTACATGCAAAGTGTGTTAGGATTTTAATTTCCTATATTGACTAGGAAATTGAGTTCCTGATTGATTTCCAAAGCCAACACCTTTTCCATATAGGTAAAGTACTCCTAAACAAGGTATGTTTCTTACTTTTTACTCTAACTAAAACCTCTTAGGACTAGAATTTGATCACTATATAAAGACACCTCTATTTCTCTTTATTCATCAAATCACAAGAAGCAATATTTGAGAGCTTTAAAATTCGGCTAAGAAGCAAATTTTTGAGCAAGGCCGATTAGAAGAGAAGTCGACTAGAGCAAAGTCGACTTTATAAGAGGCAAGTCGATAAGGAAGTCGACTTTTGGAAGCAAAGTCAATTGAACAAGTTGATTTGGCTATTCTCCTCAATTTTAAAAGAAGTCGACAACCCCTTTTTCAATTGAAGATGTCGATGATGCTAGCAACAACAACTAAGGATTTTGAAGTTCAATTCAAGAAGTTTAAGGATCAATTTTATCGAATTGGAGCTTCTCAACTCGGTCCAAAATTTCAAGGAAGTTTTATTCGCCAAGATTGCCATGAACTCTTGAGCATGATTTCGTTGCTACCTAAGGATGAAATTGAGGCTAAGCCCGGTTTCAAAGCTAGGATGATTTATCAATTTCTTTGGGACAAAGCAAACAAGTCGCATGAAGCTGTTTTAAAATCAAAGGAAAGAGCTGAGAAAGAATTTGCAAAGCGTTTCCATCCCTAT
>AWWV01010647.1:0-26342 GCA_001974805.1 Corchorus capsularis | reverse complement strand
CCCATTTACAACCAACTCGTTTTGAACCTTTAGGCAACTCAATTAATTCCCAGACTTTGTTGTCATCCATTGATTTCAACTCTTCTTTCATGGCATTTAACCACTTTTCGGAATTGTTGCATTCCATGGCTTGTTTGAACGAGACTGGGTTATCATCAATGCTCAAGTCACATTCATGTTCAATTGAGTAAACCTCAAAATCCTGTGAAATACTTGGTCTTCTTTGCCTTACAGACCTCCTTAATGCCACTTCTTGTGGTTCATTGATCGAGCTCAAATTATGCATATTTTTATAGCTATTTTTCTATACTTTTTACTACTTTTATATGCATTTATACCTTATTTTCTAAGTATTTGTGTTTTTAGTCTTTATGAGATGTGAAATTGAGAATTTGCTTATTTTCACTACTTTTGGAGCTATTTTGATTACTTTTTACACAGATATTAGCAAAGTAATTTTGAGTATAGATTTGGAGATGCAAAGTTCGTGTTTGAAGATTTCTTGAAGATAATTTGAAGATTTGAAGATCATTGAAGAATTATTTCAAGGAGCAAGAATTGAAGATTGGAGCTAAAATTACAAAGGATTGAAGCCAAGCCCAGAAGAAGCCCTGAAGCTAAGGAATTTTGGATTATTTATATCGGAATATACTTAGCCCATATAAACCTATAATTGGAGTTAAAATCCCAATTTGTGGGCCCAATATCCAAAAGAATAGCCAAATCCCGCATTAATCCCGAGCTCTACAACTTTCCTTTGAAGTCTGAAGCCCAATTCTGCCGATTTCAAGCCCGAATCTGCCAGTGAAGTTTCTGCAGAAATCCAGAAAATTCCAGAATCCTATTTTGACTTGGATTCTATTCTAGGATGATACCTAATCCTACTTGGAGTCCAAGACAGCCCTAAACCGCCCTACCCTTGTTTCTCCACTATAAATAGCCACCTTAGGTCTAGATTTTAGAAGTAATTTTATTCTTCATAAGATATATTGTTTAGTTGAGGGTTTGGAGGAGAAAAACCCTAGGAGCCGCTGCCCCTCTCTCTTCCTCCTCTATAGATAAGTTCTTTTCTTCTTATTTGTGGATGATCACTCAATTTATGAGTGAGTAATCTTTTCTTTTCTCCAATGTAGAATTTAATTGATCTCTTGACTAATTCCATGGTGAGATTTTGTGCTTTTATATGAGAATTTATTTGAGTATTTCTTGGATCTCTGTATGAATTCTATGTTGCTTGTTTTGATTGATTGGGTCGACACTTTCATGATAAATTGAGTTAGCATTAGCTAGATTAGGTTGTGAATTAATCACTCCAGCTTAATTTTATGTAGCAATTGGATGTGAATTAATCCTCCATCCAAGAGAGAAAAGAATCAATGGGCGAGAAATTTCTCATTGTGTTTGTTATTAAATTACTTGTTCTTCATGCTTTATTCCTAAGTGATCTCTAAGCCCTAAGAAAGTAATTGATTGCTGAAAGAGTAAAAGGGATAGATTGACTTTAATCGGTAATCTAATCTAATCAAGGTAATTTAGGTTAAGTCCGACAGGCTATTCAAGGTTCTCATAATCTTTAGATATCTATGATCCATGTTATTGTTGTCAAGAGGGATATTAATTCTATGTTGGAGGTTGTTTCTATTTAATTGTTATTCTCAATATTATTCACTGCTTTTGATTAATTGTTTTCTTTTATTTTCTTGATTGCTTTCGTAGTTAATTTACTTAGTTAGATTTAATTTTAATTCTTCTTTAAATTCTCTTTATTAATTTGTTTTGTTTGAGAAAAGGAAGAGCCGTTCTCTCTGTGGGATCGACCCCTACTTGCCCTAGCTAGTTTAGTTAGTAATTGTTGGGATAATTATTTTATGGTCATTGACGACACGATCAGCGACAGTTGCAGCAGCCAGTTGGCCAATCTTCCCGACAGAGATGGCTTTGCTAACAAATAGCGAATTGGATTGGACTTGGTCATCAAGTAGACCTCATGAGCTAGGAAATAGTGCCTCAACTTTTGAGAAGCATAAATCAGCGCCAAACACATTCTTTCAATTTTCGGATATTTCTTCTCAGGTTCTTGCAGTGCTCGGCTGATGTAGTAGATTGGGCACTCTACTCCCTGCTCATCAACTTGGGCCAATAGTCCGCCAATGGCTGTGTCTATCATGGCCAAATAGAGTCTCAATGGCTTTCCTGCAGTAGGAGACTGCACTGTTGGGAGATTTTGCAATTGCTTCTTCAAATGAATGAAAGCTTCTTCATGATGGCGCTCCCATTCGTATGACCTCCCTTTCTTTAACAAAGGGGTGAAAGTGGTAGTGCCAACCGCAAGGCCTGGAATGAACCGCCGGATGTAAGATAGCCTTCCAAGAATGCTTTTCAACTCTTTGACATTGGTAGGCCTCTTCATCTCTGTGATAACATTTATGCGGCTTTGGTCAACATTGATTCCTCGCTTGTGAACAAGGAAACCAAGAAACTTTCCTGCGGGAACTCCAAAGTCACATTTGGCTGGATTCATCTTGAGCATATAAGTACGGCAACGGTTGAATACCCTTCTTAGAGCATCGAAATGCCCTTCTCTTGTCTTTGATTTGACCACCACATCGTCCACATAATCTTCCAAGTCTTGATGCATCAAATCGTGGAAGATGGCAGTCATGGCACGTTGGTAAGTGGTTCCGGCATTCTTGAGGCCGAAGGGCATCACCGTGTAGTAGAAATTGCCAATGGGCGTTCTGAATGCTGTCTTCTCGGCATCCCTTTGAGTCATTTTGATTTGATTGTAACCACTGAAGCCATCCATAAAGGAGAATATGGCATGTCCTGCAGTAGAATCAATGAGGACATCCATGTTTGGCAGTGGAAAATCGTCTTTGGGGCATGCCTTATTCAAGTCTCTGAAGTCCACACAGCATCTGATTTTGTCATTTTTCTTCTTTACAGGAACTATGTTGGACAGCCATGTTGGATGTTGAATAGGCCTTATAAATCCTGCGGCTAAGAGCTTTTCCACTTCTTCCTTGATTTGATCTCCTACTGCAGGATGGAAAACTCTAGCATGCTGTTTGACTGGCTTAAAATCTGGCCGAACATTTAATGAGTGGGTCACCATAGCAGGATCCAGGCCCGGCATGTCCTTGTAGCTCCATGCAAAGACATCTTCATATTCTTTCAAAATTTTGACAAGCTGGTCCTTCTCATCAGGGCTTAGAGAAGAACTAATAGACACACAATGCTGTGTAGCAGGATCGCCACTGATATCAACAATCTCTAAAGGTTCGCCGACTGCAACAGATGGCTCTTCTGGAATGTTTCCTGCCGCATGCTCGGAACTCACAAGATTGCAATTATTACAGCTACTGGTGTTGGGATCTCCTTGGGGATCTTTAGGAGACCCCGCGCACCTTCATAAGCGATAAACTACCTTCCCATCGGGATAGACAGTTTTGCGGCATTGTGCTGAAGTTTGCGCTCTCTTTTGCTTCTTGCGATCAAGCATAGCTCTAAGATCCCAATCTGGATCATCTCGAATGTCTTCCCATCTGGGTAAGGGAATACCAGTCGGCTTAGTCACCCGGGCACCATGGGCAGGTGCGAGTTCATCGAAGAAGGATGCTTCGGCATAGTGAGCTTTTGTTTCATCAAATGGAGTGGCGTTGGCCGATATCTTGAAGACTTTCCCATTCAATCTGCCCTTCACACATTGATGATAAATGGAATGGATAATCTGATGCTTGTGCAGCCAAGGACTTCCAAGTAGGATGTGATAAGAAGTCTCGGCATTGATGACATGAAAACAAGTGAGAAATTTCACAGGACCGACTTGCAGGTCCAGCAGGACATGACCCAAGGTCTCTTCAGTCGAATTGCCAAAGCCAGAGATAGTCATCGTAGCTCTAGTGATTTTGTGCTTGGGTATTCCTGCTGCTACAAGGGTGTGGATGGATATGAGATTCAATGAAGAACCTGTGTCCACCAAGGCCCTTCTGACCTCCACATTGTTGATTATGGCAGTAACATATAGAGGGCGCTGATGATCATGCTGATGCACCTCTATATCCTCATCAGTGAACGTAATGGCATTGGTAGCTTCCAGCACAGTCCTGCTGGTCTGAGCTGCAGCGGTGAAACATGCTTCACTTTCAGATTGCGCATCAATGGTGATGAGAGCTTCGGTAGCTGTTCTTCTCGCTTCAGGACTCAACCCAAGATGGTTGAAAAGGTTCTTGAAGCGATGGCTCTTTTGGAGAGTCCGGATGGTAGTGTCTTTGGTGGTGGACGATTCTGGCATCTCATCCGGAACTTCTAAGCCACTGTGGATGACAACTGCTACAGCCCCCTGTGCTTGGTGACGAGGCAGTGGATCGTCATTAATTCTTGGAGCTCTTTTCGGCATTTCTAGAGTTCCGTCAGCGATTCTCTTGTGAATGATTCTTCTCAAGGATTGGCAAAATAAAGTGGAGTGGTGGACATATCGATGGAGACGGCAGTATTGAGGATTCTGCTTATCTTGCTCAGTTGGTTCTTTGTTAACCTGGTTCTGCCGCAAAACACCATCTGCCAACCATTGGTCCACAAGCGCATTAACTTCCGCTGCTGTAAATGGAACTGGCGGTGCATCTTCTCTCGGCCTTTTCTGTTTAGGCATGTTCTTGTTGTTTCCTGTCGTAACGAGGGTCTGATGCCCCTGTGGCTTTTCACCTCTAGAGGAACATGGGACAGACACCTTAACGGATTGGGCCGTCTTTCTTGCTGCATTAAGGAGCTTTGCAAATTGACCAATGCCCAAGTTCTCCAACACTGCATGGAAATCTGGCAGCATATTGTGTATGCAAATCTCCACTAACATGGATTCTGGATTTTCTTCATAGCAATCAAGAGAGAGGTCTCGGAACCTCTTTACAAAGTCAACAAGGCCCTCGGATGGTCTTTGGCTGGTATTCTGGAGCTGCAGGAAGGTAATCCTCTCCTCACTTTGAAAGTATTTCCTGCAGAACTTCTCTGCCATTTCTTCCCATGAGTTGATGGACCCGGAAGGCAAGGTAGTATACCATGTGTAAGCACGTCCAGTGAGAGACTTAGAGAACTCTCTAAGGCAAAGTTCTGGGTTCATGGAATGAGGACCCATAGCATCAAGGAACTTGCCAACGTGTTCCACAGCATTGCCTTTTCTGCCATCATATTATGGAAAGGTAGGATCTTCATAGTTCGGTGGGTAAGGTTTGTCCACCAAGTACTTTGGATATGGAGGATCCTTCATGAAAATAAAAGAGGGATGAGAGAGCTTTGCCTTTTCCTTCTCCAACAGGGTGGTGAGATCAGAAAGAGTAGCATAGCCTTGAGAAGGCTCATTCCGCTGCTGAGTTTCGGTGGTGTTTCCAGCAGGCATATCGCCACCACCCGGCGGAGTAGGGCGTCGGCTTCCGTCGTGGGACTAACCCCCATTAGCAGTGCAAGCTTTAGTCTCTCGGATAGCTTCGAGCAGCTCGATTTGGCTTTGATAAATGTCTCGGGCTAGTTCCACCATAATTTCAGCAGGAGTCGGTGGATCTTGTTCATGCGCAGCTGAGTCTTCTTGCTGCTGGTTCGAGGACTCTTCTTGTTCCTCATGAACATCTTCAACGTCGGGTGGGGGATTCTGGTAGTTCTGTCGGACAGCTCTCGGTCTCGCCATTTCTGTACTTGGATGAAGACCTTAAAAATGGGTCCCCAGTGGAGTCGCCAGAAAAATGTAGGAGCCTTTTGTGTGAAAGCAGGCCTGGGTCGGCTCTTAATGGGTTCGGGCCCAAGCCCAAATATCCCAGAAGAGATATTGGGTTAAAAGGTGAAATCGAGAGCAAGCTTTAAATTGTAAAGCGTTGGTGGTTATCATGAACAATTTCCCGCCGCAGGAAAACAATCAAAACATAGGATGAACTGAGGAGGATGAAAAAGAAGAACCAAAAACCCATAAAACGTATTGCTTTGAGCTAAATGAATCTAAAAAACTTCTGTATCCATTATGGACTAGTGGGAAAAAGATTGGGTGTGTGATTTGGGAGAAAGAAGAAAGAAACATTTGAGAACAATGGAATCAAAATACAAGATTTTGACAGTGGAGGAAAACACTGATTTGGAGAAGATGGAGACTGATTTTCTTGTTGTGTTGAGCAGAGTCTTAGGGTTCTTGAGAGCTTTGTGATGAGAGGATGATTCTTGGTGAGAGAATCTCGATCCTTGATGGGAAGGTTGTCGTAGGTGTCCATTTTTTGCCGTTAATTTGCCCCTTTTTATAGCTTTTCTTCCGACTGGTCGAAAGCTTTGTCCGATGGTCTCCATGGCTCTTGCTTTTTTATTGATTGCAGTGATTAGGTCTTATGTCCAAGATGAAGCATCTTCTGGTTTGAGGAGGCAACAATGGCTCTTTTAGCTTTGAAATCAGCCTCTCCTTCTTGTGTTCATGCGTCGCTATCGTCGACGGCAACTTCTCATTTGGTTCCTCCAAGGTCAAAATTAGCTATGGTTTTTTATTCCACTTTCTGCACCCTAGCTGATTACCCCATTTGTGTTTAGGAACAATCTCCAAGCATGGTTGCTCCTCTCAAAGAAGGTAATCGGAGGAGTTTCTTTCCTCTTTTGCCTTCCAAGCCACATCTCCCAATGAGTTTCCCGTTGTGGGCTTGGTCCATAGTAGCCCTTAGACCTGCAATGAAGAGTAATTAGCACTTAATCCCTGCCATAAATGGTTAAATATAAGGGAATTTGAAATTAAGTAAAATGCTTCCCTTAGATGCTTTCCTCTGCAGGAAACTGACATGCTGCAGCAGGGAATTGAGTTTTGTGCCTTTGTCTTCATGCCTTTGTTGTGTGCTTAGTTGGCAAGGCCCCAACGTCTTGGGCCTGTTTTGTTGGGCCGAAGAGTGGACTTTGGAAGGCAAGCCCCCAAGTGTGATATATATGTGATATGGGCCTCATTATGTGTGTATAAATAATGGAATATTTGACAAGGCCCATTAGATATTTAGGAACCTTTGTCATGTAGAGAAGAAAATTGCCCCTGTGTTACATGTATTTGGGGACTTTAGTATAGATGCCTCTGTGTTTAGGGACTTTAGTATGGATGCCCTTGTGCTTGAAGACTTTGATGTAGATGCCTCTGTGTTTAGGGATGAATACCCTTGTGTTTGAGGACTTTTGAGAGAGGTGCCTTTGTGTTTAGGGATGAATACCCTTGTGTTTGAGGACTTTTGATATAGATGCCTCTATGTTTAGGGATGAACACCCTTGTGTTCGAGGTCTTTTGATATAGAATTGCCTCTGTGTTTAGGGACTTATAAATGCCCTTGTGTTTGAGGGCTTTAATTATTGGGTAAAAGTAATGGGCTTTTGTGTGTGTGTTTGGTTAGGCCAAAGAGATATATGTGTGAGTGGAATGAGAATTGGCCTAACCTTTGAGTGTGTTTGAGGAGGCCTTGTGGATTTGGGCCCTCCCAATTTATGCCCCTAACAGGGTTTAGGATGATTAGAAGTAGGTAGTTGTAACTCTTTCACCAAATAATCACTAACTATGTTTTTACAACTCTCTCCATCTATAATCACACTACTAGGCTTCCCATTCGCATACATCCTAGTGTGAAACAAATTTTCCCTTTGAACATCCCCTTTTACATAGGCACTCAAAGTTCTCCTATCAACCAAACTAATGGACATGGTGCCAAATTGTTGAAGTATATGTTGTAACATGGCAGCCGTGTTTAATTCTTGATTTTACTCTTTTTGTTGGCCCTCCATGGTACCTACACAAAGAACAAAATTTAGTAGTAAAAATCCTCACAAGTGTGTGTGTGTGTATACCTTTGTGCTCTCGTGTTTGCACTCAATTCCTATGGATTGGCGGTCCACTACTCTCTTAATGATCTCACAAGATTATGCCTTTTACTAGCTTCAATAGGCCTAATAAGAGCAACTCCTAGAGAACTCCTTTCTTCTCGTGACCTACTTGAGGAAAAAACAATTAGTAGCAAAATTCTTTGTGAATCAAAGGAAAGTGATCAAAAACCAAAACCAAACCACTTATGCAGATCTCAATCTCAATTCAATCCTTCCTTACAAGGCCTGCACAAAACTCAATCAATCACAAATCACACAATTCAAACGATTAGCAAAACCCTAGTACCACTTGAATCCAATTTTGTACCACTTGTCTCCAATAGGGTTTGTAACCTGAAATCCTTCAAATTAAATCTCAATTCACAGCAAAAGCAACCCAAGGATCTCAATCACACAATCAATTAGGGTTAATTGAAATAAATTGAATCAATTGCACAAGATAAACCCTAATTCCCAAATAGCCTGGATTAAACTCTAGAACCCAAAATTGTGATTAGAGCTACGGATTTTTTTGATTTTTTTTTCAGTATTTTTCCCAGAAAGATCACACTAAAAGAAGTCTAAATCTCAAATTTCAAAGCTTTCTGAGCTCAAACGAATCCGGAACAAAAATCACAAGTTTCTGATCGAAATTTTTTATTTATTTATTTATTTATTTTTTGATATTTTCCGATATAACTACTAGTTATAAGGAACTCAAATCTGAAATTTCAAAGAAATTGAGGTCTTAATGAATCCGCTATGATTTTTCAAAGTTTCTGAATTTTTGAATTTTTTCAAGAGGGTGGTGCGATAAGAGTCTGGGTGAATTTTGATGGATGAAAACTTGATGATTGATGAAAAGAAGGATAGATTTACCGATTGAAGATGACAACCTATGCTCTGATTACCAATTGATACAAATCTAGTTGTATTAGATTCAAATCTATCCTTGAGACCCGCCAAGAATCTACTTGAACTTCTTCAACTTCTAGACAAGTATGTCGACAACCTTCACAAAGCAAGCTCTCTTCGTTCGTCGGCCCTAAGTCTTCAATTAGACCTGCAATTGAACACCTAAGATCACAAGATTCATAAACAATTAAGCAATCACAACCTAATTGTTTGCTAGGACTCTACAAGAGTGAAGAACCCTGAGTTTGCTTAAACTAGAACAATGAAGCAAAGATAATCAATTTGGGAAAATAATCCTCAACTTTATTAATCAACTCAACTTCACTTTACAAGAGGGGGGGTTGGTCCCTTTATATAGGCATAGGGAACAACCAAAATCCTAAAAATAAGTCATAATTTTCGTCCAAACATAAGGGCTAGGGAAAAACTAGTCCTTGCCCAACTAGGAAAAGGAAATAAAGACATAATTAAACAAGGATTGGACTTAGTCAACCAAGGCCCAACCCAAATAACATCCAAACTTAAAAAATAAGCTAATTTAAGATAGAATTAAGCCCAAAAAAAGCAAACTAATGCTAATGGGCTCATGCCATGATGTCAATCCGGCCATTTAGAATCAATAGCAAGCAAAGTGATGAACTTGTAATTGATTTGTAATTTCTTGCGCAAATCATCACCAAAGCTCTTCAATTGAACTTCAATGGTCTTCAAGTCTTCAAGATGAGTTCGAACAAGGCCCATGAGTGCATCCTTGAATCTCTTAGCTCTTGCTCTTGTCATCGGACCTAGTGGCATCTTCAAAGGATCAAATGGCATCTTCTTGGTTAATTGCGATTCCATTCGCTCCTTTAAGCTTGTCCGCACTTCTTTGAAGCCCTTGATCATCATTTTCATGCTCTCCATGCTTGTCTTCAAGTCCATAATAAGTCCTTGGCGCATCATTCCTTCCATGATAAGCCTTGGGCGCATCAGCTTCCAAGCAACATTGTTTCTCTTTTGAATGATTATATAGATGTCTTGGATAAACATGGAGATGTCTTGGAGATTCTAGAAGATGCCACCGATGATCCCGGACTGAATACAAGCTTGGCAGAGCAAGGAGTTGAGGATCGGTCACCATCGCATGGAGCAACCGGCCCTGACCGGCCAATGCATGGGACATCGCACGGGCCACTGCACGAGCCATCCGGCCACAACCGGCCACTTGATCCTTTAGCCATTCCGCAAGGTCCAATGACTAGGGCTCGGGCTAAAAGGTTGAAGGAAGCTTTATTAGACTTTGTAAGATCTCATCTTGGAGGTTTAGAGTCCATTGAAGACCATTTGGAGGGCATTGAAGTCGACATCACCAAGAATATTCCCATCGGTTCCAAGGTGTTCACCTTACTTGAAATCGATGAGCATTAGGCTTTAGCATTGTGTAATTTGGCCTCATGGGCCTTTATTCTATATTAGATTAGTTATTTATTTAGTCTAGAAGACATTGGGTTGGGCCTTGTTTGACTAAGTCCAATCCTTGCTTAATTATGTAATGTTATTTACTTTTCCTAATAGGACAAGGAGTAGGCTATTTCCTTGTTCCTTCCTTTATGTATTGCCGCCCCTTATAAGGATTGGAGTAGGTTATGCGCCAACCCCTCCCCTATATAAAGGCTCTTTTATCTTTTGTAAACATAAGTTGAGTTGATTAATAAAGTTGAGGTTTTACACCCAAAATTGATTATCTTAGCTTCATTGTTCTAGTTTGAGCAAACTTAGGGTTCTTCAATCTTGTAGAGTCCTAGCAAACAATTAGGTTGTGGTTGCTTAATTTTTTGTGAATCTTGTGATCTTGAGAATTCAATTGCAGATCTAATTGAGTGCTTAAGGCCGACGAAAGAGGAGGAATAGCCTTGTGAAGGTCATCGACATACACATCTAGAAGTTGAAGAAGTTCAAGTCGACTTTGGTGGATATTCAAAGGGTAGATTTGAATCTAATACAACTAGATTTGTATCAATTGGTAATCAGAGCATAGGTTGTCATCTTCAATCGGTAAATCTATCCTTCTATACATCATTCATCACGTTTTCATCCATCAAAATTCATCAAAGTTCTTATCGCACCACCTTCTTGAAAATTCAAAAAAATCAGCAACTTTGAAAATTCATAGCTGATTCATCTTACATCTATTTGCTTTGAAACTTCAGATTTGAGTCCCTTATAACTAGTAGTTATATCGAAAAATATCAAAAAAAAATTAAAAAAAATTCGACCAGAAACTTGTGATTTTTGTCCCGGATTCGTTTGAGCTCGGAAAGCTTTGAAATTTGAGATCTAGACTTCTTTTAGTGTGATCTTTCTGGGAAAAATATTGAAAAAAAAATCAAAAAAATCTGTGCTGTTATCGATTTTTTTACAGAAACTTGGTTTTTAGTTTGGGAAATTTGGGGATTAGGGTTTTCTTGTGCAATTGATCTAATTGGTTGCAAATAACTCTAATTGATTGTGTAATTGGATATCTTGGGTTGCTTTTGCTGTGAATTGTGATTTAATTTGAAGAATTTTAGGTTACAAACCCTATTGGATTCAAGTGGTACAAAATAGGAGACAAGTGGTACTAGGGTTTATGCTAATCGATTTGATATTGTGATTTGTGCTTGATTGAGTTTTTGTGCAGCAACTTTGGAGAAGGAATTTGACATAAGGAGCCTGCATAAGTGGTTTGGTTTGGGTTAAGATCACTTTCCTTTGATTCACAATAATTTTGCTACTAATTGTTTGTTCCTCAAGTAGGTCACGAGAAGAAAGGAGTTCTCTAGGAGTTGCTCTTATTAGGCCTATTGAAGCTAGTAAAAGGCATAATCTTGTGAGATCATCAAGAGAGTAGTGGACCGCCAATCCATAGGATTTGAGTGCAAAGACGAGAGCACAATCAAGGTATACACACACACACACACTTGTGAGGAATTTTACTACTAATCTTTGTTCTTTTTGTAGGTACAATGGGAGATATACAAGAAGAGCGAAACCAAGAAGTAAATACGAATGCCATGTTAAAAAAAATACTTAAACAACTTGGCACCATGTGTATTAGTTTGGTTGATAGGAGAACTTTGAGTGCCTATGTGAAAGGGGATATTCATAGGGAGAATTTGTTTCACACTAGGATGTATGCGAATGGGAAGCCTAGTAGTGTGATTATAGATGGAGAGAGTTGTAAAAACATAGTTAGTGATTATTTGGTGAAATAGTTACAACTACCTATTTCTAATCATCCTAAACCCTATAGCTTAGGTTGTTTCAATGATAGAGAAGACATTAGTGTTGACAAACAAGTTTTAGTTTCTCTTTCTTTGGGCAGGTACAAGGGAGATGTTTTGTGTGATGTCTTACCCATGCAAGCATGCCATGTACTACTTGGTCGACCTTGGCAATTTGACAACAAAGTTCATCATGATGGAGAGACCAACAAGTATTCTTTCATGTGTGGTAAGAAGCCTCTTACTTCAATTCCTTTATCACTTCAAGAAGCCTTAAAAGATGAAATTAAAGTGAGAGATGATTTTGCTAAATTGGATGCTGAATTTAGGGCTAAAGAAAAAAGTAAATCTGAACCTAAAATTGATGATTGTTTTGATGATAAAACAGCCTTAGTTGCAAAGAGTGTTTTAGATGTTGTTTACGATGATACTAAACCTAATTTGAGTGTTGTTTTCAATGACACTAAATCTGTTTTGGATGCTAATTGTGATGAAAATAATTCTGTTTTGGTTGAACATAGCATTAAAAATAATTTTGTTTTGGTTGATCATAGCATTGCAAATAATCCTGTTTTGGTTGATGGCATTGAAAATAAATCTGTTTTGGGTGACGAGAAAGAGATTTCTAAGGAAGTTGTTAAAGAGTGTATGTTAACTACTAAGAGTGAGATTAAGAATGCTTTGAATAATAATTCTGTTTTGATCTTGCTTTTACTTAAAAATACACTTGTTGCTACTAACGACTTGGAAAGAGAACTTCCAAGCAAAATTGTGTTTCCTATAAGTAATATTGTAGGAATTGGAGTTGTTTTGATGCAAGGAGGGAATTTTGTTACATACTTTTGTGAGAAAATTCCTAGAGGATTGCCATCCATTAGAGAGATTGAATTCGCTCCATATGGTGTGTGTTATGTTCAATACGAATTCATTGAGTCTTTTCCTTATGTTGTGCGATAGAAACAAGGTAAGGAGAATGTTGTAGCCGATGCTTTATCAAGAAGGTATGTCTTACTTTCCATGCTTGATTCTAAGTTTCTTGGTTTTGAGTATATTAAGGAATTGTATGCTAGTGATGTTTATTTTGGTGAACTCTTTAAAGCATGTGAAAATTCTGGATTTGGGAAGTATTATAAGCATGAAGGATTTTTGTTTAAAGAATCTAGATTGTGTGTGCCTTCTTGTTCTTTGCGCATCTTGCTCTTGAGGGAATCGCATGAAGGGGGTTTAATGGGTCACTTTGGAGTTGATAGAACATATGACATATTGCATGAACACTTCTTTTGGCCTAAGATGCGACATGATGTAGGGAAGTATGTTGTTAGTTGCATTGTTTGTTTGCAAGCTAAATCTACTTCTAAACCGCATGGATTGTATACTCCTTTGCCTATTCCTCATGAACCATGGACTCATATTAGCATGGACTTTGTGTTAGGATTACCTCGTTCTAAGAGAGGTAAAGATTCTATCTTTGTAGTTGTTGATAGGTTTTCTAAGATGGCTCACTTTATTGCATGCACTAAAACGGATGATGCCATTAATGTAGCTAATTTGTTCTTTAAAGAAATTGTTAGACTACATGGAATGCCTAGGAAGATTGTAAGTGATAGAGATGCTAAGTTCTTAAGTCACTTTTGGAGAACTTTATGGGCTAAGATAGGTACTAAGTTGTTATTTTCTACTACTTGTCATCCTCAAACCGACGGTCAAACGGAAGTAGTTAATAGGACTTTGTCTACTTTACTTAGGGCATTAATTAAGAAGAACTTAAGAACTTGGGAGGATTGTCTACCTCATGTCGAATTTGCATATAATAGAAGCATACATAGCACCACTGGATATTCACCTTTTGAAACTGTGTATGGCTTTAATCCTTTAACCCCATTGGATTTGTTGAGTTTACCTTTGAGTGTGCGAGTCGACATGGATGGACAAAGGAAGGCCGATTATGTTAGAGAACTTCATGCTAGGGTTCGTGCACAAATTGAGAAGAAAACACAACACTACATGAAGAATGCTAACAAAGGGCGCAAGGAAGTCATCTTTGAACCCAGGGATTGGGTTTGGTTGCATCTAAGGAAGGAGAGGTTCCCTGAAAAGAGAAAGTCTAAGCTCTTACCTCGTGGAGATGGTCCATTCCAAGTCTTGGAGAGGATCAACAAAAACGCATACAAGCTAGATCTTCCTACTGAATATGGCAATGTAAGTGCTACTTTTAATGTTTCAGACTTATCCTTGTTTGATAGTGATGCAGATTTGAGGACAAATCATTTTCAAGGGAGAGGGGATGATGCGCCAAGGGCTTATCATGGCTTAGAAGAGCACAATGGAGCCATTGGAGATCATGTCTTGGATAAACATGGAGATGTCTTGGAGATTCTAGAAGATGCCATGGATGATTCCGGACTGAATACAAGCTTCGCGGAGCAAGGAGTTGAGGACCGGTCACCATCGCATGGAGCAACCGGCCCTGACCGGCCAATGCATGAGACATCGCACGGGCCACCGCACGGGCCATCCGGCCACAACCGGCCACTTGATCCTTTAGCCATTCCGCAAGGTCCAATGACTAGGGCTCGGGCTAAAAGGTTCAAGGAAGTTTTATTGGGCTTTGTAAGATCTCATCTTGGAGGTTTAGAGTCCATTGAAGACCATTTGGAGGGCATTGAAGTCGACATCACCAAGAATATTCCCATCGATTCCAAGGTGCTCACCTTACTTGAAATCGATGAGCATTAGGCTTTAGCATTGTGTAATTCGGCCTCATGGGCCTTTATTCTATCTTAGATTAGTTATTTATTTAGTCTAGAAGACATTGGGTTGGGCCTTGTTTGACTAAGTCCAATCCTTGCTTAATTATGTAATGTTATTTACTTTTCCTAATAGGACAAGGAGTAGGCTATTTCCTTGTTCCTTCCTTTATGTATTGCCGCCCCTTATAGGGATTGGAGTAGGTTATGCGCCAACCCCTCCCCTATATAAGGGCTCTTTTATCTTTTGTAAACATAAGTTGAGTTGATTAATAAAGTTGAGGTTTTACACCCAAAATTGATTATCTTAGCTTCATTGTTCTAGTTTGAGCAAACTTAGGGTTCTTCAATCTAGTAGAGTCCTAGCAAACAATTAGGTTGTGATTGCTTAATTGTTTGTGAATCTTGTGATCTTGAGAATTCAATTGCATGTCTAATTGAGTGCTTAAGGCCAACGAAAGAGGAGGAATAGCCGTGTGAAGGTCATCGACATACACATCTAGAAGTTGAGGAAGTTCAAGTCGACTTTGGTGGATATTCAAATGGTAGATTTGAATCTAATACAACTAGATTCGTATCATTTTCATCAACGGATAGTAAATAAATCTAATTATTTAGATATCCTGTGTAGACTCGACGGAGCGCATAAGTAATTTAGAGTAATTCTATTCCACTTTGCATCAATTTAATTCATAGGTTAGGTAGTAATTTCCCAATTAGGTGAAACCTGATGCCTTAAGCTTTCCAATTATTGTTTTCACAATCTTATTTAATTCTCTACTTTTATAATTTAATTGTTTTTAATTTTAAATTGTCTTGATAGTCTGTTAAAAGTTCCTTCTTTGATAGAATTAATTACAATAGGGATTAATTGTTCTCTCACTACAACACATATTAGATTTAAAGACATATGTATTTATCTCAAAAAGTCAATTATTTGCCTTTGTAAATTTTATAGGCAATTAAATTATCCGTCCTCAATAGTCCAGTCGCTAAATAGCGACAGATTAGAGGCAATTATTTATTTGCCTCAATTTTGAACATTTAGAGGCAAATTCATATGTTTTTAATTGTGCTCTGAAACAACTATTTATTTGTCTCTTTGCAAGTCTTTAAAAGCAAATATAATTGCCCCTAAATATACATTTAGTTTTTTGTTTTAAATATATACTACATATTATTTGAATAAACATATGGAAATTACTAAAAGATCTCTATCCCGGATTAATGAGGAGCGAGAGAACTAATTTTTTTCGTCTTTTCCCACCTGACCGATTACTTAAATGCCCTAACTCTTGATTCTTGAGGTGATTAAATAACTAGACTTTTTGGTCATTTCTCAATTGACTTTAATAGAGTAGTGGAATTACTAAAAGATCCCTACCCCGAATTAATGATGAGCTGGGTGGAATTACTAAAAGATCCCTACCCAGATTAATGATGAGCTGGAGAAGTAATCTTTTTCGTCTTTACCTACCTGGTAGATTACTTAAATGTCCTAACTTTTTATTCTTGAGGAGATTAAATATTTAAACTTTTTGGTCATTTCTCAATTGACAAATGACTCAAAAAGTTCCATGTCAATTCCACAAGTGCTGCATTTATTGACTTTGGTTTTTTTTCCCGTCGATTATTTTTACAAAAATCTGTATCTTAAAAAAGGAAATAGAACAATCCCAATAAACACGTCAAAGCACTGTCTCCATTCAAGAAGTTATCCGATAGAGAAGCCTCCATAGTCTAAAGTTAAAGTTTAAAGTTTAAACTCTAAATTCATTTACTATAGAAATTAGTTTGGAGTTTAAACCAACGGTAGAACTTATATTTTAATTGAATATATATATATATATAATATATAAATGAAAATTAGTTTATATATATATATATATTATATTATTATATATAAATGAATTCGTTTCAAATTATACCAACTATATGCATCCCTGGAATTCGATTTATTTATGCATATATAACGGTAGAACTTATATTTTAATTGAATATATAAATATATATAATATAAATGAAGAATTAGTTTATATATATATATATATATATATATACACTACATATTATTTGAATAGACTAATGAAATTACTAAAAAAAACCCCATCAAGGATTAATGAGGAGCTAGATAACAAAACTTTTTGGTATTTTGCCAATTCATAGATTACTGAAACAACCCTGTTTGGATTTTACCTTTCCCTTTTTCTCATTGCCCTTTTTTGTAAAAAACTACAAAATGCTTAAGATAATACTCCCTCTGTTCCTTTTTAATTGTCTCTTTCCCTTGTTCCTTTTTAATTGTCCCTTTCCCTTGTTTTCCAGAAATACCCTTCTTGAAACATGCATTTAATTAAAAGGTCAAACATGCACTTAATTAGAAAGAAGCAATGGCTTAAGGGTATTATAGGAAGATTAAGTGAAATTGTAATAGAATTTAGGAAATTAACTAAATTTAACTACTTTTCTTAAAGAAATAAATCGGTTAAAAGGGACAATTAAAAAGGAACAAAGGGAGTAAATGTTAGTAATGGAGAAATAAATGAGTCATGAATAAAGATCACAAAGAATTGCTACTATAGAATATTAGTGGATAAATAATTAATGTTTAAGAAAAATATTAGTGGGTTAGCAGCATTAATGTTTTAAAATCTCTGCTATAGAATTTCTTCATAAAAATTAAAGAATCGAATTAGTGCATTTAAAAAAAAAAAACCCCCCTCATTCCAACTCAATGATAAATCCTTGATGAAACAATTTAAATGGGTTATATATATATGATATAATTGGTGAAGTAGATGTCAAAAAAACAAGAAAAAAGTTAAGTCCTTTAGTGATGATATGATCAGTCCATAACTCCATTCTAGACATGCTTTTTAAAAAAAAAAAAATGGACTTATTCGTCGTCCCAAAAACATAACAAATTTGGAAATTCTTATTTTGATCAAAAAACCGAAACTGGGATAAACAAATTGGGTTTTTAATGCAAAAAAAAAAAGAGAAAATTACGGGTTTTTTTCTTTTCTCTTTAGAAATAGCCATCTGCCGTTAAACACTCAAAATATGAGTAATGCCAAAAGAAAAAAACACCCAAAACCTGAGAACAGCGAAAACAACCATTAGATTTTAACCGTTTCAGAATCGTATGAATTCAACCAAGAAAGACATTCATCTTCTGCATTCACAGTCGAAACGTCACCTGCCTCTACATCATTCCACTCATTGAAACACAGTAATTGACAAAAAGAACGAGAACATTCAAAGACGTTAAAGTGAAATACATATAAAATAAACAAAGGTAAAAAGGATTAAGGCCATGAGTAACCCGTTGAAGAAGAAGCTCCTGCTCTTGCTAATTTGGAAGTCTCTCTTTGTAGTGGATGGACTTGTTTTGATGAACTTCCACTTGGTCGATTTGCTTCAACTTGAGAATGTCTTCTACCATTGCAAAATTGGACCAGTGCTCATTCCGGAGATAGAGTGTTGAGTTGATCTTCTTATTGTAAGACATTATTGTAATGCCTTGACTCTGGAGTTGAACATCATAAAGTTTGATAGGAATTACAATAGAAGAGTTTCTACATATATCAACCTCCAAAAGTCATTCTCCAAGTTACCTCTAGCACATCACCAGCTGCAACTTCTGCAACAACTTCCTTTAAAGCTGTTATAATTTCATCCAAAGAGCTCAAACCAAGAAGTTGGGCAACCTCAATTAGAGCATAAACATGCAGACAAGCTCCAGTAAACAATAGAAACAATTGAATAAAAGACTAGGTGAAGGTTAAATTCATTCAAAATTATAATTACTAAATCTAGTAGTATGGAGTATAAAAAGAAGAATACCTTTTGACTTCCTCCAACTTAGTCTTGTATATAGACTGTTGAAACTCATAATCCACCACTGCAAAGATGAATTAGTTTCTCATTTAGAAGGAGCAACAACCTGCGGACAAAATGTTTGATAGTTAAACCTTTTTGTTTGAACAAAAGTCATAGTTTTTTTGCTTTATGTCACAAATTCAATTATGCAACCTAGCTCCTACACCAACATGTGGAAGGAGGCCTTGCCTTGTCTAACCATAAAATTTGGTGTTTTTCTCTTCAATGCACAATCTATGTTCCGAATGATCCAATCAAGCTATCCAAGGAAGTGTCAGCTCATGCTCACTCTACACGAAAATAAAGAACAAATATTACAGTGTATTACTTTACTATTAATTTATTCTTTCATATTGCATTCCCATTAACAGAGTTATTAAAGCCAGCCTTTGATTGTTGAAGCCATACTTAACCTCAACATTTTGAATGTCCATCTTTGATATGAGCTACCAAGCACTGAGGTTACAAAAACAAATTTATGCTAAGATAAAAAGCATTTAGGAAAAAAAAAATAAATGTCACAAACATCAAGAATTAATTACCTCACGCTAAGCTACCTTAGAATCCAAATCAAGTGCAATGGCAGACTCACTTTCACACTCTGGCTAACAAAATCAATAGCAAAGTTTTAGCATCTCACTCCAGACCAATAAGAAAAATTCAAAGTTTCCAGTGTACCACATTAAAAGGCCTACCCTGTTAAAAACCTTAACTTTCCAATCTCTTCAACTCCGTTCCTTATCTTCTTTTATATTCTCAAGAACCAAACATGAAATTCCAAAGAATGAATTGAAACCAAACCTGAAAAGCACCGAACCATTCATGAAAGAAGCCACGCTTTGCCCTGACATTCTGCATTAGTTATAAAATTTTTCTTACTTCATTTAACCATAATCAATAAACACCGAAAAAACTGAGGGAAAGAGGTTAACCCCAAACCTAAAACTCTTAATTAGAGGAGAAATAAATCAATGTTTAAATCGGGCACCATGAAATGCCTCTGTCACTCAAAACTCAAAAAATACCCAAACAACATCAAAGACATGCTGAAGATAATAATTTTATTAAAAAAATTACTGATAAAAACTCTCAATGAGTGATGAAACTGATTTCATACCTGTCAATGATCTTAGAAAAACAATTACAAGTAAAAATAAAACTTGAAAAGTTTCACAGGAAATAGATAAAACGGATAGGTGACAGAAACAAAAACTTTTTTTCCTCTAACATCTTTTCCGGAATCCCTAATGTTTCATTCTAAAAAGATATAGGAAGAAGACTTAGAACGTGATCCCATTGACAAGAATCAACCAAGAGAAAACCCCAAAATAGATTTACCGTTTACCAAAGCAGGATATGATGATATTTAGGGGTAAAATTAAGATTAGGTTAATTTCAAGAAAAGGGGAAAAGAAGTCGATAAAGATTGGGGAAAAAAAGCACGCAGAGAGGCGAAGAGTTTTTGCTAATATACTAAGTAATCAAAAATTTTGGAGTTGTGAAAACTTATTTATGTTTAAACTTTAAAAAAAATTTGGAAACACCTTTAATTAGTGGCATTTAATTAAAAGTCTCTAATAATTTATTAATTTGTCTCTAAATGTAAACATTCTTACACTAAAAATAAAAAATAAAAAAAATAATTATACTAATACCAACAATAGTTTTAGAGGCAATTAAAAACATCTAATTTGTCTCAATAAGTAATTGTTTAAATTATTTTTTAAATTAAGAAAGAGATAGGACATTTAGAGGCAAATATCAATATATTTAGCTACCCATATGGTATTTGTTTCCTAAAAGTGTGATTTAAGGGCAAATTCAGTAATTGCCTCAAATTGTTTGTCTCTAAAATCCATTTGTGTTGTAGTGTCTGTGGGTTCGACAACTGGATTACTCTAGAATTATTACTTCAAGTGACTCTTTGCACTTGCAGATTTAGGTAGTGTATGACAAGAGCAACCACTGATTCTCAAGCTCTCATATTCCATACAACCTTGAAATTGAGAAATTATGCAAATTTAATCGAGCACAAACAAAACTTGAAAAGAAAAGGCAAAAAGAAATCCTGGCTAATGAACAAGATGTTGATACCAAATCTGTGGGAGATTATGCTATCTCGAGTATTATCAATGCTCAGACTAGCATAGCCAGACCCACCATTCAGGTTCAGAATTTTGAGATCAAACTTGGCCTCATCACAATGATCCAACAAAATCCTTTTGATGGCAGACCTACTGAAGATCCTTTGCTGCATATAACAAAGTTCCAGGAAATTTGTGATACGGTAAAGATTCATAATGTTACTGATGAAGCAATTTGTTTACGTTTGTTTCCTTTTTCTCTCAGGGACAAAGCGAAAGCTTGGTTGAATTCCTTTCCTCCAAGCCACTTCAAAATTTGGTTGAAAACAAAATAAAAACTACCATCTTAAACTACCCATTAGATGATAAATATAATAATTATATTTTATTTATATCATTTAAAAAAAAACAGCCACAGACTACCACATTTTAATTATTTTATTTTCATGTATACTCACGTAGTGAGTGCCCCGTGTCTTGTCTATACTAATTATAAAGCCAAAACCTGTGTTTGTCTCACGAGTTGACTTATAAAGGAGTCAGCCTCCAACAAAATTTTGGACAGCAACTTTTCAACACAACAGCCAATCTTCATCATCAACAACAACTCAGACTCCAGGTCTAAAACAACTCTTCTCAGAGAAACCCCAATATCCAAGCTCCGCGCTTTCAATCTTTTTTCAAGCCCCTGTGCTTTCAAATCTCTCTTGTGAATCAAGTTCTCACTTGATATTTTTATTTAATTAATCTTGTCAACCTTGTTTTTACAAGTTCCTTCTTGTACTTACATGTCTGTTGAAATCAATCACATCTGTTTGTCATCTCTCGCAATTGAATCAAGAAAATAACCTTTTTCACAGCATTTCTTATGTTTTCTGAGTCTGGAATCAATGATTTAAACACATGTGTGTGACTTTTATTCAGGATCTACAAATCGTTTTGTTTATTTTATGTTGCTGCACTTAAAGCAATCATTTAATTTTCACTGCACCTTTTTTCTCATTTTTACAACAAAAATGAACTTTTATTTTCCTCGCATCCTTTTATCAATTTTTGGTCAAAATTGATTGGCACGCCCGGTACCCTTTCACCAAGATCTCCAAAGAGATTTTTTGGCGCGAACATCTCTTTTTGGCACGCCCAGTGGGACTCACAAGGATTCAGATCTCATTTTGGTGCTGTTAAAAGGTTTATTTTCTTTACTGCTTTTGTTTAATTTTTAGTTTTCATGACATGTCAAATTTTACCTTTTCTTCATGCTCTTCTTCTACCTTTCTTTTTTATTTTCCATGTTATTGTTGCTATTGTTACAACTCCTTTTAAGGGTGCCGTCAAAAAGCAGGTTTCTTTGCACCACCTGTTCTTGCATGGACATGAAAGTGGTGCTGAAATAGGCAAAGATGGTGACGGCACTTCCCAGGGCCGCACCACTGCTCATGGTGATCTTGCTAGCACTTTGGAAGAGGTGATGAATAAAATGGAGGCTAGATTTCAAGAGATGATCCAAGAACAAATAACCAAAAATGAAAATGGCTTCAAACAAATTCAAGAAGCCATCTCGGTGATAGTGGCAACACTCGAAGGGCAGGTGCAGCAGCACATGGTGCCACACCAAGTGGTCGCACCACCCCAAATGGTCGCAACGCACCTAGTGGCCGCACCACACCAAGTGGTCGCACCGCACCAAGTTGCCACACTTGTTCAACAACCACCAGAAATTACTGAAAAGGTGATGGTAAATTTTCCAAAGAATGACCGCTTGTCGAAAAAAGAAAAGGCAAAAAGCTTGGCCATGGAGGAAAAAGTGGTGCCGGTGCAGAGAGATCTAGTGCAGAAACATCTGGTGCGAAAAGATGCAAATGGTGATGTCTGCACCAAAATCAGAAGATATGGTTATGCCAACTCTGAGACTAAACCTTGGGAGCACCAGCTTGAACGACCATGGATTCCAAGGTCAGTGGCGTTAAGAAATTTTGCTCCTAGAAGAAAGTTGGAGTTTTCTCCACCTAGTGCAAAGCAAGAGATGGCGCGTTTAAAAGATCCACCACCAAGAAAAGTGGCGCGAAGAAGATTGGATTTTGATACAATTCCAACTTTCCAGAAAGAAAATTTCGGACCATCCAGGCGAATGGCACAAAGGTTCTCCAAACCAAGAGAGCTTATCCATGAAAAACATTCTCCATACTATAAACGGAAAAATGGCATATGGTGCCGTCCACTTCTTCATCCGCACCATCTTCATCCAAAATGGTGTCGTCCGTGACAAAACAATTTCAGAAAGCTTTGAAGCTTGAACCATCGGCAAAGACTCCAACCAAACCAAGATCAATGAAGCCGAAACATGAAGCAAGGCCTTTGTTAGATCACCAAAAAGAAGAATTTCGAGCTTTGGCCATGGAGAAGGAAGTTAATATCCATAAAGAACGTGCGGTGCAGAGTGCTCGGCCAAGAATGGTGCAGCCAACTCCAAAAGCTCAAAATGTTGTATGGAAAAGGGTGCAACATCCCAAACTCCCTAGCCAACCTATTCAAGGAAGTAAGAAGACTTGGAGAAGAAAAGAGCTTCATAAAAGAAGCAAGACAAGAAAAGATATGGAGACGAACGTAGATTCCGCACTCCAAAAAATTACTATTGATAACACCACTTCCAATACGAATGATGGTGATAATGAATTTGGTGCCACTAATTCAAGTGATGGCGCCACTTCTACAACTAGCAACATCACCCATGTTACTAATGCTACTATTGATGACATGAATGAAAGTGGTGACGGCGATGACACAATTAAATTGTCTCATAAAGATGGTGAACACTCGGGGGGCAAAGAAGATGGTGCCAAGGCCGCTACTCTCTCCAAACATGATGATCATGCCATTAACATCCATGGTAATGGCTTGATTAATTTCATGGACGAAGATGATGGCACCCAAGATGGTGACACCAAAGGTGACGGCACTCAAGGTGATGGCACCGAAATTGACAGCACCCAAGATGGTGGTACCAAAGGTGACGACACCAAAGATGATAACACCGAAAGTGTTTACTGCATTGAAAGTGGTGATGAAACGATATGTTATGCTACCAGTGATAATATGAATTCAAGTGTTGGTAGCAATGATTATGGTGACGAGCAAACTAATGAATTCAAAGTGGCAAATGAAGAAGTTATGCTCGGGGGGCAACTTTCTAACCACCCTCATTTTGAAGAAGCTGATGGTTCCACCACCTACAAGGAAATTGAATATCCTCCTAAGATCAAAGAACATGAAGACAAGTTAGAGATTGGTAACTTTTCAGAACCTGATGCTCAAAAAGATGAAAGTCTTCCTGATGAAGATGAAGTTGATCAGGTACATGCCAATTTTTCCCAAGACCAATCAGAGACTATACATGATATTAAGGCTCAAATGTGGGCCATGTTGGACAAAATAAAGTCCAAGGAAATGGAGGAGAGACAACATGTTCAAAATGAAGTATTCAACGAAATAACCAGAAGATTAGAAACAACGCCCGGGGGGCAAGGAAAATGGTTCTAAGACCATTGATCTCACCAAGTTCATACAAAACTTAATGGACAAAGCCGCCCCAATTGCTAATGCGGCCTTTTTTTTTTAAAAAAAAAAATCACCACTTTTGGTGATAAATGGTGAATTCATCACTAAATGGTACTTGTGGTGACGAATCAAGAAAATATGTCTCAAGAAGCCATTTTTGGTGACAAAAGAAGAATGCCACCTCCAACGACAATTAAAGTGGCATGGAAATTATGTTTTACCATTTTTGATTTTTGGCCTTGGTTAAAAAGCTTTTGGCCAACTTCTTATGGTTTGATTTCCTTTATGATCAATTACAATTTGGTGCGTGGGAAATTTGATTAAATCCCACCCTAATTTTGTTTTATACAATTTGATGTTAATGGCACCATTATCATGTTTTGGTGCCATGATCAATTTTAATCTCCAACTCTTTATGGCTTTAAGTTGATGAGCCATTCGATTTCAACTAATTGGATTTCATCTCTTTGTTGGCCTTAGTTCATTTTGGCCACTTGCAATGTAATTTCTTGCGTTGGCAAAACTCAAAGCCACCAAATTTAATAAAAGTTACAATCTTTAAAGTTCATTGAGGGCTTGTATTTCATTAGGCAATTTTGCTACGCTCCATACCTAATGAAATAGGGGGGGCATGTTGTTTATACCATAATTTACATTTTGGGCAAAATGGTAAATGCACATGTTGATACAAGATCAAGGGCTGAGATTTACTCCTAAAAGTCCTATGGATGGTTGGATTTAATCCACCCTAGGCCAAAGTCAACTAAGAAAAACATTTACTTTTGACTTTAAAACCTTAATTTCTCATAATTTAATCAAATAAATTATGGAAATTAAGAAAATTAAGTGATTTTTACTTGGAGAAATGTTTGAACCGCCCCATGTACTATAGAAATTGGGTCAGGCCGGTCCATGCCTCTAAAATTGGACTCAAGCCTTCCCGGAATAAACTTTTTACAGTTTTTCAATCAAAGACGAGGGAATTAGGGCTTCGAAATCGAAGATCAAGATGGACGAATTTGGGGTTATGTCCTTTATTAAAGTTGTCCAGAATATCATGGAGAACACTCTGTCCAAATTTCAGCTCATTCCGAGCTCAGAGGAAAACTTGCATTTTTTTGCAATTAAGGACAGAATCCAATCCCGGGACCATTTGAGCATGGCGATTTCACCATTAGCTTTGAAACTTGAATTACATGAGTTATATAACCTATATGGAAGAATCAAGCCATATTTGCCACTTTTCATAACTTTTACTCAGTTTTCAATTAAGGACATTATGGCTGATTAAGCTCGGTTTAAGCCATTTCCTTGATCCGATTTTGATGAAACTTAAAGTATGAGCTAATTTAATGTTCAAGTAATGAAGAATCAAAGTTCGTGGCATTCAGAAGTGATTTCTGCACCATTCTGCTTCGCTGCAATTGGCTTTTCACCCTTTTTCGCTGCACCGAGCTTTGGAACCTTCCTAATTACGAAATTCAGCAATCAAATGGGATAATTATCACATTTAAAGGGTCAAAAACATGTTGATTGATGGCTGATTGAGTTGGTTAGGATTTCCCTGATTTAAGGGATTTCAATCAGAATTTGAATTCAGAAGATCAGGATGAATCAGAAGGGAACCAATCTCAACCGTCAGATCAAGCCCCTCTGCTTTCAAATCTCTCTTGTGAATCAAGTTCCCACTTGATATTTTTATTTAATTAATCTTGTCAACCTTGTTTTTACAAGTTCCTTCTTGTATTTACATGTCTGTTGAAATCAATCACATCTCTTTGTCATCTCTCGCAATTGAATCAAGAAAATAACATTTTTCACGACATTTCTTATGTTTTCTGAGTTTGGAATCAATGATTTAAACACGTGTGTGACTTTGATTCAGGATCTACAAATCGTTTGGTTTATTTTATATTGTTGCACTTAAAGCAATCATTTAATTTTCACTGCACCTTTTTTCTCATTTTTACAACAAAAAATGAACTTTTATTTTCCTCGCATCCTTTTATCAATTTTTGGTCAAAATTGATTGGCACGCCCGGTACCCTTTCACCAAGATCTCCAAA
>AWWV01010646.1:0-23279 GCA_001974805.1 Corchorus capsularis | reverse complement strand
AATAACCAAAGAGAAAAAAAAGGGAAAGACAACAGGAAAAACGACCGACGTTTTAATAGTTTACGAGAAAATTACCTTGAAGTCCTCATTTTTTTTGTTCTTACAAATACAAGTTATAAGACGCGTCGTTTGCCGTTGAAAACGCGCATGTTTCTCTCTGTAGAATTCTTCATTTCATATATATTTTCTTTCTTTCTTCCTTCATGGGTTTTGGCCTTTGCGGCTTTGCCTCCTCTTTCTTCTCTCTCCCCATGTCCCACATTCTTTGAATCCTCTCTCCAATTACAAGAAAGAAAACCCAGAAAAAGGTCAAACTTTTTTGTTTGAAAGTTTTTTAGAGGAATAGGGGGAAAGGGGGAGCTTGTTTTGTTAAGGACTACTATGGATCTAAGAAGATTGGCGTTGGTGGCCTTGGCGGTGGCCGTGGCGGTGGTGGGTGACTTTGGTGGTTCTAGTTATGCAAAAGTCATGACTTTTGATGTGAAACGTAAATTTTCAGGCAAAGCCAAGAATTTGAGTGCTTTGAAAGCTCATGATTATCGTCGTCATGGTAGACTTCTCTCTGCCGTGAATGTTGATCTCCCTATAGGTGGCAACGGTCATCCCTCCGAAACTGGGTTAGTTTTTTATTTTTTTTTTTTATTTTTTTTAAATAGATATGGTGGTGGTGAATAGTACCTAAGTTGACTTACTCCGTGAGATCCAATTACTGCAAAAGGGGATTAAATTGTCTTCATTCTTGTGTTTGTTTTATCTTAGGAGGGTAAACTGCTGTTTAATTGATTGTTTTTCTATTTATGTTCAGTTTTATCTTTATGCGAAAAAATCGCTGCTGTTTATATTCCATGGAGGCAATGTTTCGTGCTTAATTGCTCTTAAATTCCCTTGAGTACATGTATCTATAATTTAAGCTAAAATATTTGAAAAGCAGCTTATTTCAGCTAATGGAAGCTTAGGACTTAGCTGACTTGCTGTTAAAGAGGAATTTGTTTTCTTTGCATTTATTTTGTGTATGTGTTGTTTAAGAATAAGAACATTTCTCTTATGCAATAATACATGGGGTGCTAATTGATTGCTCATTTTCAGGCTTTATTTTGCTAAAATTGGATTAGGTAATCCATCAAAGGACTACTATGTGCAAGTTGATACTGGAAGTGACATTCTATGGGTGAATTGTGCGGGATGTGACAAGTGCCCTACAAAAAGTGATCTTGGTGTATGTTCCTTTTATAACCTGATATGATCATACATGTCACACATGACACTCATGAGTATTATCTAATAGTTAAAATTCTGGTTGTTCTGTTTTCAGTTACGATAATATTTTTGTTTAGAAACATTTTTTTTTTAATTTATTGCAGATAGGTTTAACACTTTATAATCCAAAGGGCTCCACCACTTCTAGCCTTGTTTATTGTGATCAAGATTTCTGTACTTCAACCTATGATGGTCAACTCCCTGGTTGCAAGCCCGATATTCAGTGTCAATACAATGTTGTTTATGGTGATGGAAGCTCAACTGCTGGATACTTCGTAAAGGACACTGTACATCTCCAGCAGGTGACTGGAAACCTTCAGACTGGATCTACAAATGGGACCGTAATATTTGGGTCAGTTGGACTTCTGATTTGATATCATACATATTCAATATTTGGTTTACTGGTTCCTTATTTGAAGACATCCAAAAACGAGATCCTGCTCATCTCGAGCTGATTTTCCTCCTTCCACTTCTTTCTTACCTTGGCTTATATGGATGTTGGTACACTGCTGCTGATATTTTATTTTATTATTTACACAATCGTCGTTTGGTTTAGGTGTGGTGCTAAACAATCTGGGGAATTAGGTACATCAAGTGAAGCACTAGATGGGATACTTGGATTTGGACAAGCAAATTCATCAATGCTTTCACAACTAGCTGCAGCTGGGAAAGTTAAGAAAATTTTTGCACACTGTTTGGATAATACAGACGGAGGTGGAATATTTGCAATTGGTGAAGTGGTATCACCAAAAGTTAATACAACTCCTATGGTTCCAAACCAGTAAGTGACCTATCTTAGATATCTATGGTTTTTATAACTAATGACTTCTAATTTTATTTGTTCATATTGTTGGTGATATTAACAATCAACAGTGTGCAAAAATCAAGTTTACAAATGACAAATAGCAGTTAGCATAGTTAAAACAGAGACTTCTGTAGTGGCATTAACATCATTGTACTACATAATTGCTATTTGTCATTTTTAAACTTGATTTTTGCTCCTCCAAGGCTAAGTAATGGTAGAAAATTCTGTGCATTAAAGTGACTTTATCAAGTGATTTTAAGGGACATTTAGAAGTGAGAAAAATACGTGAAATAAAGTTTAACTCTTGTGCTGTTTACTTGAGTTTGGTTATGGATTGCCTTGCAGCTTGTATGTTTTGTTTCAAATCTTACTTCTTCATTTTATTATCATTAATAAACAGGAAAATTCTTGGTTCTTCATTTGATATTTACTTTGATGAATAATCTTAGGGCACATTACAATGTTGTTATGAAGGCAGTTGAGGTTGGTGATTCTGTAATAGACCTTCCAAGCGATATTTTTGACAGCGGAGATCGAAAAGGAACAATAATTGATAGTGGTACAACCTTAGCATATCTTCCATCAACAATTTATCAACCACTAATAAAAAAGGTTAATTCCCTTGCTCACCTTACTTTGATTTGAAGTTGTCTAGTGATTACTAAGATTGTACTTTCTGTCGATAGATTCTTGCTCAGCAGCCTTCATTGAGATTGCATACGGTGGAGGACGAATTTACTTGTTTTCAGTTTTCAGATAAGTAAGAAACTTGCTGCAATTTTAGACTTTAGCATATATGCTTTTTTGTCTATTAGTGCTATATTAGCATATGCCAATGCTGCACTTGCAACTTCTAATGTTTCAAGTTTTTGTTACTTTTTTCTACTATGTTCACTGTAGTTTATTACTTGTTATGCTGTTTTTATTTGCTCTAGCTTTTTGAAATTGATATGTCTCATTTTGGATTAATTTCCAAATGGAGAACATTGGTCATTATTATTTTGAAATAATACTTAAAACGAAAGTTTGATCAAGGATGCAATTTAAGAAAAAAGGTCAAAAGTCAAATGCTGTACTTTTAAGATTTTAATTTGTTTCCAAGGTAAGTTGCGAGATGAGACGGCATAAGTTTACTGCAAAACTTTTCTTAATTTGAACAACCAAAATGACCAGAAATGTTATTCTTGCTTAGAAAACAATTTTGGCGTCAATGTCTAACGAGTCATAAATATCACAAAATTGTAATAAGGTAATTACCGATTAATAGATTTTTAATTCTACCTGTCGGTAGTGTCCTGTATGTCAAGTACAAAGTCTTCTACTTCATAATTTTTTTATCTCTTTGTTATGATTAGGAGGACAGGAGCTATTTATTATATTTGGCCTTCATCTTTAGCTGAAACAATTTTGAAAACCATTATTTACATTCTACACAGAAAAAGGAAACACTTTTTATTTACTTTCTCTTTGTCTTGGTTACCTTGGTTAGTTCGTATCTTTACCTTAAGGTCTGGTTACTTGTGTTTGATTGATTGATGCCTTTTCTTTCAATAATTTCTTGGAATTACATTTGTCTGAGACTCATGGTTTTTTTCCCCCTCCTTTCTGTGCTTTAGTGTTGATGGTGCATTTCCAGTAGTAAAGTTCCATTTTGAAGATTCCCTCGTTTTAACAGTTTATCCCCACGAGTATCTGTTCCAAATTCGTGTAAGTACAATACATTTCCTGACATCGGTATTTGTGAGTATTATAATGCTGATAAGTTAAGCATTTTATGAAAGGGATGATTTTTTTTTTTAATGAATAACTAGCTAATAGGCCATAAAGATTCATCAATGGTAAATCATTTTATTTGAACTTGTTACTCACCATAGTCGTCATTTACTATGAAATAATGTTTGTACTGTCCTAATAGAGGCAGATGAGAGAACTTACAGCGCTTAGTTGGACTCTTGTTGTAGGCATACTTTTTGACACTCCATCTTTAATATATTGTTGATTCATTTTCTCCGTAACCTTCTATGATTGTTCCTAATCTCTCTCAACTTTCGTAAACCTCTTTCTCAGCTCCTTTTTGTTATACTCCTGAAACTGAGTTTGACCAAGAAGTAAATTCAGTATTTTTTGTTTATTGTGATATTTACTTTTTTCTTTTGTTTATACTTTCCATGGATTGTGGATGCTTAAATTCCTGTTATGATTTAACAAAAAGTTTTTTTTTTTAAAAAGTTGATAGCAGCCAGCCAATCAGGCTCCCAAGATCGCCCCTAAGTAAGGGTTCCAAGAAAGAGAAACACATATAAGGGCATTTTCTTTCTTAGCCGCTATACGGTTTAAACCAAAAGAAAGAAAGAAAATAAAATGAGGTAACCAATATAATAATGGGACATGGCATCCAAAGTCCTTAATAAGGGCCTTCGAGTCTTTTCAGGGTTTAGTTTTAAATGTAGTTAAGAAATTTCATGTGCCCAATTTACAAAAGAATAATAATATCTCTTTGTATCCCTTACAGTAGGTATGACGAGCATGCCTTATCAGGTAGTGCAAAAAATGACTTCTATAAGCATACTATGAATTTTTTCGAATAAGGGAATACCATATTTGACAAATAAGGGATTTCTATCTTATTTTGATTCCTTGTAGCTTAAAAAAATTTAGGACACAAACATGTTCTTTCTGTAATAATTTTTACCATTATTATCACCGAAGTTTTAATTATTAGTTGGGTAGCGAATTGTTGAATTGATTATAATTTATTTCAATATAGTCTTATAGCGTCGTTCTCATTTTTCTTCCTGGATTTTCCATTGCTTTCTGCAGGAAGATGCTTGGTGCTTTGGTTGGCAGAACAGTGAAATGCAATCTAAAGATGGCAAAGATATGATTCTTTTGGGAGGTATATCAAGAATTAGTTGTCCCTGTGCTTGTATGGATCTTATTTGATGCCCCGTTCTATTGGTCTAAATACATGTGGTATTCTTTTAGTTGGTTGAGATAAACTTCAGATTAAAAATTAAGATGAAAGCATGTTTCATAAAGAATTTCAACCATTTAATGATAACTCCTGGCCTTGTAATTGGCAATCACTAGTAATATATTTTTGGCTTTTCCTCATTTCTTCATGGCCCTATCATCTTCAGCAACATTAGAGCCTTTGAGCTTCTCCTTTAAAATAACGACCAGAGAGAGTTCCAACAGACCATAAAACTTTTTCCCCCAACACTATAGTTTATAAAATTCTTTCCGACATCATGTAAAGCAATATCCATTACAGAAACCAAAATTTATTTTTGCATATATTTGGCTCTTTTAATTCCACAGTTTTCAACTTTTCTGCTAAAATCAAAGCTTATTAATGTGAATTTTAATGTTCTGTATGCTGCTTCTGTGCTTGGTGATTGGTGGCGTTGATCTTCTTCTACAAAATGCTGACTATTGGAAGATCATTGCAGTGATGTGTTTTAGCTAGTCAGTTTTACTTTTAATTTGCTACAAAGTGAAGCGGATTACAAATTAATGTGAGAGGTTGTACTTGTGATACTAATTGGTATTTGCTTGATCACTTTGCAATGCAGATTTGGTGCTTTCAAATAAGTTGGTTGTATATGATATTGAGAATCAGACCATTGGATGGACTGAATACAATTGTGAGTACTCCGTTCCTAGGATTTCATCTTTTTGGTTGAATCCTTTGATTAAGTTTTTATTTTTTGCATATTCTGTAGTCTAGATTCACATCCCATCATTAGGGTATATTGTTTTTGCCTCGTTCTTACATGGGTTCCTTTTGTTTTCATTACTGTGCCTTTATATATAATTCTGAATAAAAAATTGGTTGTGGAAGGAAAGTGACTTGTCTGATATGTTTGTGCTGATGAAATTTGTAGGCACTTCAAGCATCAAGGTGAAGGATGCAAGTTCTGAGGCGGTCTATTCTGTTGGTGCCCATGATATTGGTTCAGCTTCCAGTCTTACATTTGGAGGAATTCTAACATTCTTGTCTATACTAATTGCTTTACTGCACACTTCTATAGCTTAGATTTTTGAAACCAGCAGTACAGCATTCTTTCATTCTGTTTGTACCATAATTCTTTCTTACCCTTTTTCAATGAAAATGTGTGCTTTTTATTATTTATTCTTGAATTCGGATACACCCTCTTTGAAAAAATTAATTTATACGTAATTATCGGCTCTCTCTCTAGAATGAATTCTCTGCCTTCTTTCTTAACTCCCAATCCCCCTCGTCCCCCACCGCCCCCAATTTCTGAAGATCATATACATCCTATGACCATGTCTTCTCCACAACATGATACTCAAAATAAATCTGAAGAAACAACAAAGAAGACTATGTCATCATCAACATGCACTGAAGCTACTAATCCTACTCCAATTTCGAGCATGGCATCCCCACAGGCCTCTGCTTCAGCCTTAACTCCACCATCTTCCTATAAAAGATAGCTTCGGAAATCTGAATCAATCTTTCCCCAAAAACCTTTCCATTCATGAATTAGCTATCTCACTAGAAGAAAAACTAAGAATTTCCAAACCTTGGTAGCATACTCTTTTGATAAAGCTCATTGGTGCTCTATCCTTTATTCGACTTTGAACCCAAACTTCAAAAACTCTGGAACTTAGAACCCAAACTTCAAAAACTTTGGAAAATCTCGAACCCTTTGTAGATTATTTGGGCATAGCTATTTTATTATAAAGTTTTCCTCAGCCAATAACCTTTGATCCCGTATGTGGTGCTAGAGGGGGGTGAATAGCCCACTTTAAAAAAATTTTCAAGAATAACTAACTCTTCTACAAGACAGAGCGTTAGTGCAACCAGATTATACAACACAGATAGTAGGAGCAATTGAAAACTAGACAGGACAGTAAGCCACACAAACATGTAATAAATGAATGTGACAGAAGGAATAAACGATCAAGTACAGAGTGTAATCAGAGGTATAGCAAAGTAAGAAAGTAAGAAAGAGTAGAAAGATGACATGCAATAAAAGGTTTAAAGGCAAAATAACTATAAAGGATTAGAGGTATCTTAGCTTTGCACAATCGATTTATAGAGGTTCGGTCCTCTTGATCTACGTCCTCTACCTTGACTCTTCCCACCAAGGATTTCAACAAATCCACTAATCCGGTTTAGTTACGGGTCTACATCAAGCTTCACTCAAACTTGTTACACAACCGAGCTTCACCAAGCTCACACAAGTGCTTCGCCGCACTGATTACAATCAAAGAAATAGTTTTAAGAGTGTGTAAACTGATTCTAATTGATCTAAGTACACAAGGTAAGCTCAAAGCAAGATTTACAAAGAATTGAGTTAAGAATAATCTTGCAAAACCAAGCTAAAACAAAGGAATAGAGTGTAGAACAACTTGGTTGTGATTCTTTAGAGTTAATGCTTTGTTTAGACTTCTTGAATGCTCAAATCTCCTTCCCAATGGTCATTTTTCGCTTTAAATACAAATATGCCAATTATAGCCATTCAAAGAGTCGTTTGAGTTAATTAGCCGTTATTTTGTCTTTTTCTAGCGCTGGCAAAATCTGACTGGTTGACGGTTTTCTGTAGTCCCACTAAAGATGGCTTCACATTGTTGGCACTAATATTTGCTTCCACCAAATGCCTTAGCCTTGCTGACTTGTATCTTCTAGCTTCTGCTCAAGGCGTTAGTCCCACTAGGATTAGTTTCTATCTTGATGTCTCGAACTAATTCTTCCTCAATTTCTATTGACTTGTGCTTTCTTGAAGGGGCTTTATCATAGTATGCTTCCTCTGTGGTATTGAGCTTTGTGTGGATTGGTTTGCGCATAACCATTCTTTAGGTTTAACACTCAATGTATCATTGCACACTACTAGATAGCTTGGTTAGTCTCACTAAACATAATGTTTTGTTATCATCAGAAACACATGGTGATGCGCCAAAGACTTATCATGGACTTGAAGAACACAATGGAGATCATGGAGACGATGAGCATGGGCTGCAAGGAAGCATGGAAAAACTTTAAGATGATGATGATATCGCACAACATGTTTCAAGCACCAAGGAGATGCCAAAGATGCCATTTGATCCATTGAAGATGCCATTAGGTCCGATGACTAGAGCAAGAGCTAAAAGATTCAAGGATGCACTAATGGGCCTTGTTCGAACTCATCTTGAAGACTTGAAGACCATTGAAGAGCTTTGATGAAGATTTTGGCAAGAATATTCCCACATTGCTTGAAATCGATGGATGATTATGTTTCATTGTGTAATTCGGCCATTATGGGCCTTAATTTTATCTTAGTTTAGCTTATTATTATGATTAGATGACATTGGATTGGGCCTTATTTGACTAAGTCCAATCCTTGTTTATTTATGCTTTGTTATTTACTTTTCCTAGTAGGACTTGGATTAAGCTCTTTCCTTGTCATTTTCTTTATGTTAACCGTCCAAATAGCTTTAGGAATAGGGTAAGGGGCGTCCCTAACTACTATATAAAGGGTCGACCCCTCTCTTATGTAATCAAGTTAAGTTTTCAATCAATAAAGAGAGTTATTTTGAGAATTTAGCTTCATTGTTCTAGTTTGAGTATACTTAGGGTTCTTCAATCTTGTGGAGTCCTAGCAAGCAATTAGGTTGTGATTGCTTAGTTGTTTGTGAATCTTGTGATCTAGGGTTGTCAATTGCAGGTCTAATTGATCATCTTAGACTAACGAACGAAGAGGAAAAGCTTGCTAAGGTTGTCGACTACATCAAGTCTAGAAGTTGAAGTTTCAAGTAGATCTTTGGAGGAGTTCAAGGATAGATTTGAATCTAATACAACTAGATTCGTATCAATTGGTAATCAGAGCATATGTTATTCATTTTCGGTAAATCTATCATTCTTTTCATCATTCATCAAGTTTTATATCCATCTTCATCCATCTAGTTGAAAATAAAAAAAAATCAGAAATTTGTGAATTTTATTGTGGATTCATTATAACTCCGATTGCTTTGAAATTTCAGATTTGGAGTCTTCATACATCAAGGTTATATCGAAAAATATCAAAAAAAAATTTTCTGACCAGAAACTTGTGATTTTTGTTCTAGATTCGTTAGTGGTCAGAAAGGCTTGAAATTTGAGATTTAGGGTTTTTATGTTGTGATCTTTCTGGGAAAAATAGTAAAAAAAATTCAAAAAAATCAGTTATGTTATCGCAATTTTGGGAATTTGGGGATTAGTGTTTTGTGTTCTTGTTGCAATTGAGCTAAGTTGTTGCAATTAACCCTAATTGCGTGAAATTGGTTGTTTGTTTGAGATTCTTGGGTTGCTTTTGCTGTAATTGAAGGTTTAATTTGAAGAATTTCAGGTTGGAACCCTATTGGATTCAAGTGGTACAAAATTGGAATTAAGTGGTAACTAGGGTTCTTGAAATTGTGTTGCAATTTGGGTTGTTTGATTGTGGTTTTGCAGGTTTATTGGAGCAAAGATTGAATTGAGTTTGTGATCTGCAAATTAGTTGGTTTGGTTTGAGATCACTTATCCTTTGATTCACATAAGTTTTTGCTTCTAATTGTTTGTTCCTCAAGTAGGTCACAAGAAGAAAGAAGTACTCTTACAAGTTGCTCTTATTAGGCCTATTGAAGCTAGTAAAAGGCAAACTCTAGTGAGATCATCAAGAGTGATAGAGGACCGCCAATCCATAGGTTGAGTGCAAACACGAGACCACAACAAGGTATACACACACACACACACAAACACACACACACACACACTTGTGAGGATTATTTTTGCTACTAACTTTTCTTTTGTGTAAGTACAATGGAAAATTGACAAGAGGGAGAAAATCATGAGGTAAACATGGCTACCATGTTGCAAACTATAATGCAACAACTTGGCACCTTGTCTGCAATAGTGGATACATTGACTAATGCTCAACAAACAAGAGATGCCCAAAATCAACAAAGGGATAATCAAGCTCAACTTCCACCACCAAGGGAAGTAGCTAGGAGAGATCTCATGGATCGATTAAGGGAGCAAGAAGCTGAAGTTCAAGTTTACAATGAGAATTTGCGGCCTAGAAGAGTTGTTGATAGAGAGGAGTCTAAGGACAACATCAAGTACACAATTCCTAAGTTCAATGGAGAGGGCTTCCTGATGATTACTTGGATTGGGAATCGAAATTGGAGATTGAATAGGTTTCTTGCGGGTTTGAATAGGAAAATTCATGATATTGTGGAATTGCAACAACATTATGATGTTGAAGAGATGTTGCAGCATGCTTTGAAAGCCGATGGTCAAGTTAAAAGGGGAGGTGCGATTAAGAAAGGATTTTCATCATCTAGTACTTCATGGAAACCTTCTTACAAGAAAGATGAGAAAACACCAAGCAAGGAAAAGGAGGTGGCGCAAAAAGGGTTTGTAAGTCCTAAATCCGATTCAAAATCTTCATCTAGTTCTTCTTCTAAATCTCACATTAAGTGTTTTAAGTGTCAAGGGTTTGGTCATTATGCTAAGGATTACGTTAACAAGAAGGTGCTGTGATGCGCCAAGGGCTTATCATGGTCATGAAGAGCACAATGGAGCCAATGGAGATCATGGAAAGGATGATCAAGGAGTGCAAGGAAGCTTGGAGGAGCAAGGAGGAGATGGGATCGCACCAAAGACATCAATGGATGGAGGAATCGCACCAAAGATGCCATTGGATGGAGGAATCTCACCAAAGATGTCATTTGATCCTTTGAAGATGCCTTTAGGTCTGATGACAAGAGCAAGAGCTAAGAGATTCAAAGAAGCATTAACAAGCTTTGTTCGAACTCATCTTGAAGGCTTGAAGTCCATTGAAGATCAATTGGAGAACATTGAAGACATTAAGCAAAGGAATATTCCCATCGATTCCAAGTTGTGCACCATACTTGCAATCGATGATCATTAGGGCTTACATTGTGTAATTCGGCCAATTAGGCCTTAATTCTATCTTAGATTAGCTATTTAATTAGTCTAGAAGACATTGGGTTGGGCCTTGTTTGACTAAGTCCAATCCTTGCTTAATTAAGTTATGTTATTTACTTTTCCTAGTAGGAAAAGGTGTAGGTAATTTCCTTGATCCTTCTTTTATGTGTAAACCGCCCTTGAGGAGGTTTAAGGTGGTATATGCGTCGACCCTATCACTATATAAAGGGTCCATCCCCCTCTTGTAAACACAAGTTGAGTTGATTAATGAAGTTGAGGTTTATACACCCAAATTGATTATCTTAGCTTCATTGTTCTAGTTTGAGCAAACTTAGGGTTCAATCTTGTAGAGTCCTAGCAAACAATTAGGTTGTGATTGCTTAATTGTTTGTGAATCTTGTGATCTTAGGTGTTCAATTGCAGGTCTAATTGAGGGTTTAAGGCCGACGAACGAATGAGGGTTTATCTAATGAAGATTGCCGACATACAAGTCTAGAAGATTTGGTGATTCAAGTTGATCTTTGGTGGGTCACAAAGGTGGATTTGAACCTAACACAACTAGATTCGTATCATGTTGCATTTTAATGATCATGGTGAACTTGTGAGTGAAGATGAAGAATTTAATTTAGGTTTTAGTGGAGATGGAGATGATGAAAGGGATGATGAGGAGGCTGCGTTTGAAGAGGATGATGATGATGGTGTAGTACTTCCACTTAAAAGTTTGGTTGCTAGGAGAACTTTGAGTGCCTATGTGAAGAATGATGTGCACAATCAAAGGGAGAATTTGTTCCATACTAGGTGTTATGTGAATGGAAAGCCTAGTAGTGTGATCATTGATGGGGGAAGTTGTACAAACATAGCTAGTGTTTACTTGGTGAGAGAGTTACAATTACCCACATCAAAACACCCTAAGCCCTATAGTTTGGGATGGTTTAATGATAGAGAAGAAATTAAGGTTAGCAAACAAGTTTTAGTTTCTCTTTCTTTGGGAAGGTACAAGGAGGACATTTTGTGTGATATCTTACCTATGCAAGCTTGTCATGTGTTGCTTGGGAGGCCTTGGCAATATGACAACAAGGTGCATCACGATGGTGAGACAAAAAGTACTCCTTTATGTGTGGTAAGATTCCTATCACTTTAGTTCCTTTATCACCTCAAGAAGCTTTAAAAGATCAATTGAAATTGAGGGATGAATTTGCTAGAATGGAATCTAAATTTAGGGCTAGAGAGAAGAATATGGTCGAACCTAGTTTGCATGATTCTAGGGCTGTTTTGGTTGAGAGAAAAGATAGTTCTAAGAAAGATGTTAAAGAGTGTTGTTAGCTATAAAGAGTGAGATTAAGAGTGCTTTACATGACAATTCTGTTTTGTTTTTACTTTTGCTTAAAAATACACATGTGAGCACTAACAACTTGGATGGAGAACTTCCAAGCAATATTGTTTCTCTTTTGAGTGAATATGCAGATGTGTTTCCTGAGGAAATTCCTAGTGGATTACCTCCAATTAGAGGGATTGAACATCAAATTGATTTCATCCCTGGAGCGCAAATTCCAAATAGGCCAGCCTATAAGACTAATCCTGAAGAAACAAAGGAGTTGGAGAAACAAGTTGGTGAATTGCTTGAAAAGGGGTATGTGCGTGAAAGTCTTTCTCCATGTGCAGTTCCTGTTTTGCTAGTTCCTAAAAAGAATGGAACTTGGAGAATGTGTGTTGATTGTAGAGCAATAAACCACATGACAGTTAAGTATCGTCATCCTATTCCTAGATTAGATGATATGCTTGATGAATTGCATGGTGCTAGTTTATTTTCTAAGATTGATCTTAAGAGTGGGTACCATCAAATTCGCATGAAAGAGGGCGATGAATGGAAAACTGCCTTTAAAACAAAGTTAGGATTGTATGAATGGTTAGTTATGCCTTTTGGATTGACTAATGCACCTAGTACTTTTATGAGGCTAATGAACCATATTTTGAGAGCTTTTATTGGCAAGTTTGTTGTTGTTTATTTTGATGATATCCTTGTGTATAGCAGCAACTTAGAGGATCATATTGAGCAGTTAAGATGTGTATTAGATGTACTTAGGGTTGAGAAGTTGTATGCTAACCTTAAGAAGTGCACCTTTTGCACAAACAAGCTTGTTTTCCATGGTTTTGTGGTGTCATCGCAGGGTATAGAAGTTGATGAGGAGAAGATCAAAGCCATCAAAGATTGGCCAACACCAACCAACATTGGTCAAGTAAGGTCATTCCATGGCTTGGCTGGATTTTATAGGAGGTTTGTTAAGGACTTTAGCACCTTGGCAGCACCTATAACAACTGTGATGAGGAAGAATGCACCATTAAAGTGGGGAAAAGAACAACAAGAAGCATTTGAGACCTTGAAGGAAAAACTAGCTAATGCTCCTTTGCTTGTTTTACCTAACCTTAACAATACTTTTGAGATTGAATGTGTTGCATCGGGAGTAGGAATTGGAGTTGTTTTGATGCAAGGAGGAAAGCCCGTGGCATACTTTAGTGAGAAATTGAATGGGGCTGCATTAAACTATCCAACCTATGACAAAGAGTTGTATGCTCTTGTGAGAGCATTATAAACGTGGCAGCATTATTTGTGGCCTAAGGAGTTCGTGATTCACACTGATCATGAGAGTTTGAAGTATTTGAAAGGCCAACAAAAGTTGAATAAGAGGCATGCTAAGTGGATTATGTTCATTGAGTCTTTTCCTTATGTGGTGCGATATAAGCAAGGTAAGGAGAATATTGTGGCTGATGCTTTGTCAAGGAGGTATGTGTTACTTTCCATGCTTGATTCTAAGTTTCTTGGATTTGAGTACATTAAGGAATTGTATGCTTTAGATGCTTACTTTGGTGATAGTTTTAAAGCTTGTGCTAATTCTGGATTTGGAAAGTATTATAAGCATGATGGATTTTTGTTTAAAGAATCTAGACTATGTATTCCATCTTGTTCTTTGTGTGTTGTTTTGTTGAGGGAATCGCATGAGAGAGGTTTAATGGGTCACTTTGGTGTTGATAGAGCATATGAGATATTGCATGAACACTTATTTTGGCCTAAGATGCGATATGATGTAAGGAAGTATGTTTCTAGTTGCATTGTTTGTTTGCAAGCTAAATCTACTTCTAAACCTCATGGATTGTATACTCCTTTGCCTATTCCTCATGAACCATGGACACACATTAGCATGGATTTTGTGTTAGGTTTGCCTCGTTCTAGAAGAGGTAAAGATTCTGTTTTTTTTTTTTTTTGTGGTTGATAGGTTTTCCAAGATGGCACACTTTATCGCATGTACTAAAACTGATGATGCCATTAATGTAGCTAACTTGTTCTTTAAAGAGATTGTTAGATTGCATGGAATGCCTAGAACCATTGTTTCTGATAGAGATGCTAAGTTCTTAAGTCACTTTTGGAGAACTTTATAGGCTAAGTTATGTACTAAGTTGTTATTTTCAACTACTTGTCATCCTCAAACCGATGGCCAAACTGAAGTAGTTAATAGGATTTTGCCTACTTTGCTTAGGGCTTTAATTAAGAAGAACTTAAGAACTTGGGAGGAGTGTTTGCCTGATGTTGAATTTGCATACAATAGAAGCATAGATAGTACTACTGGTTATTCACCTTTTGAAATTGTGTATGGTTTTAATCCTTTAACCCCATTGGATTTGTTGAGTTTACCTTTGAGTGTGCAAGTTGACATGGATGGTAAAAGGAAGGCCGATTATGTTATCTTCATGAGAAGGTTAGAGCTCAAATTGAGAAGAAAACACAACACTACATGGAGAATGCTAACAAAGGGCGCAAAAAGGTTATCTTTGAACCTGGAGATTGGGTTTGGTTGCATTTAAGGAAGGAAAGGTTCCCTGAAAAGAGGAAGTCTAAGCTGCTACCCCGCGGAAATGGTCCATTCCAAGTTTTGGAGAAGATCAACAACAATGCCTACAAGCTAGACCTTCCTAGTGAATATGGTAATGTAAGTGCTACCTTTAATGTTGCAGACTTGTCTTTGTTTGATAGTGATGCAGATTTGAGGACAAATCCTTTTCAAGGGAGAGGGGATCATGCGCCAAAGGCTTATCATGGACTTGAAGAACACAATGGAGATCATGGAGAGGATGAGCATGGGCTGCAAGGAAGCATGGACAAGCTTAAAGATGATGGTGATATCGCACAACATGTTTCAAGCACCAAGGAGATGGCAAAGATGCCATTTGATCCATTGAAGATGCTATTAGGTTCGATGACTAGAGCAAGAGCTAAAAGATTCAAGGATGCACTAATGGGCCTTGTTCGAACTCATCTTGAAGACTTGAAGACCATTGAAGAGCTTTGATGAAGATTTGGGCAAGAATATTCCCATCGATTTGAAGCTCATCACATTGCTTGAAATTGATGGATGATTATGTTTCATTGTGTAATTCAGCCATTATGGGCCTTAATTCTATCTTTAGATTAGCTTATTATTATGATTAGATGACATTGGATTGGGTCTTGTTTGACTAAGTCTAATCCTTGTTTATTTATGCTTTGTTATTTACTTTTCCTAGTAGGACTTGGATTAGGCTCTTTCCTTGTCTTTTCCTTTATGTTAACCATCCAAATAGCTTCAGGAATAGGGTAAGGGACGTCCCTAACTACTATATAAAGGGTCGGCCCTCTCTTATGTAATCAAGTTAAGTTTTTAATAAATAAAGAGAGTTCTTTTGAGAATTTAGCTTCATTGTTCTAGTTTGAGCATACTTAAGGTTCTTCAATCTTGTAGAGTCATAGCAAACAATTAGGTTGTGATTGCTTAGTTGTTTGTGAATCTTGTGATCTAGGGTTGTCGATTGCAGGTCTAATTGATCATCTTGGACTAACGAACGAAGAGGAAAAGCTTGCTAAGGTTGTAGACTACATCAAGTCTAGAGGTTGAAGTTTCAAGTAGATCTTTGGAGGAGTTCAAGGATAGATTTGAATCTAATACAACTAGATTCGTATCACATGGAGTCAACAATCTCCCCTTTTTTGATGATGACAAAACACTCCTTGAATTGAAGTGTTAAGACATGAATAAAGAAGTATATACAGTTAGAGACTTTACCAAGTTCCCCCTAAGTGTATGCACTTTTTACACAAGCAGTTAGTCTGATCAATCGAACTTCAGAACTCATGAGATTGGTCAGAGCAAAAGTACTAAAGCAGAAATAAAGGCATTAGAGCAAAATGAGCAAAATATGTATGAGACAATATAACCAATCAGCAACATCTATCTCATAAAAAACTGATACACTAAGTAGTCAATGACATTAGAGCATTAGATACTACTTAGTCGCATCAGAGCATAAAATAAAGTGAGATAGAATATATAACTCTAGAATCTATTAAATAAAGCAGTTAGTGACATCAAAGAATATGAAAATATTAGTTCCACTAATTGCAAGAGGGGGGTTTGAAAGGAAAAAACTGATACCAATATTTGAAAATACTGATACCAAATTTAGTGTATGCAACGCTCCCCCTTTGAGCAGTCAATTCTTCAACCCCTACGACCCCAACCCGCATGTCATAAAGTTTCATTTATGCCATGCTAGGTAAACATGCTAAAAAGCAGTCCCATTAAGCGCAAGTATGCATTAGTCTGACTAACTCAGCAGCAGCTACAATTCAATTCAAGCTCTTATTTTCTCCCTTTTTTTGTCATAATCAACAAAAAGGGTTTGAAAATTTTGCAAAACAAGGTTAGTAGCAACAAGCACAAGGTGCAAAAATCCATAGTAATAAGGAAGGTCAGCTCCATAATATAGCACATACTAAGAAAGAATATTCACATCAGAAATCCAAAGCAACATTTAGTGCCATTAAAGAAAGAGGGAGGATGATAAATAATTATCCAAAGCACACACAGGTGCCAAAATATTCAGAATGCATAAATGTGTGGGAGCCTTTTTTGTGCGAAAGGTAGGCCTGGTCCGGCTCAAGGGGTGGATCCTAGTCAGCCCCAACTTCCCCAGAAGAAGAAGTGGGATTCTGAAGATGGCGGCAAGAAGGAACGAGGAAATCCCGCGGTGATTGGATAAGACTTGCAGCAGGGACAATAACTCTCTACTCAATGTCAACAAGAGAAATTGAGAAGGACGAGAAATATGGAAAAATAGCTTTGTAGTTAAAATACCCACTAAAATGAATCAAACTTTTATTGCTTTCTCAAATTTGTGGGAAATAACATGGGAGGTGTGATTGGAAGAAAGAAAGAGGAATCTAGTGTTAGAAAGGAAAAATCAAAATAATACAGAGCTTTTGAAGATGAAGATGGAAAACCCAAAATGGTAGCATTTGGGGAGATCTTGCTTTGGGTTGTTCAGATCTGTTGTGATTGAGCGTAGATCTTGTGCTAGAACTTGTTGTTGTAGAGCTTTTCTCTCTTTTTTGGGTTGTTGTAAAAGATGAAGAAATGGTTCTTCTTCCTCTTTGTGTTTTTTGGAGAAAGAAAAGTGGAAGAGAAAGCTAAGATTGAGCTCTACCAAAGAGTGTGTAGGATGTGGGAGACCCTCTATGTCTGTTTCTGCTGTTCTTCATCAAAACTAGAAAGACCATTTTATAGCCATTCTTGTGCCTAGTTTACTTCTTTGCCTGTCGGTCCTTCTATGATTCCTGTTATCACGTGATTCCTGTTGCTGCGCGATTCCTGCTGGTGGAATCAACCCAGTGGAATCAACATCTTTGATCATGGCTGAGAATATTTTCCCCTTTGAGAATGTGAACAATGGCTTTTTCCAGTCTTTTGAATTCGTCTCTCTTTTAATGATCAAGAGTCACTTTCTCTTCCCATTTCACTTACCAATAGCCAAAGTCCCTTTCAAAGTCAATTTGCTCTGTTTTGATTCTCTTTTTTGTTGCCTAATTGCCGTTGTTGGGTGTTAGGAACAGCTTCCAAGCATGGTTGTTCCTGCCAAAAATGGCATCTGAGAAGATTCCTCTCCCATATGCCACCAAGCCACGCTTCCATGTGTTTTCCCGTCGTGGGCTTGGTCCACGTTTGTGTGTTGTGTACTGTGATTATGATTAATTAGCACTAATCTCCTGCCATAAATAGATAAATATAGAGAAATTTGAATTAAGTAAAATACTTCCCTAAAGATGCTTTCCGCAGTAGGGAGCTCTGTCACGTCACAGCAGGAGACTGGATTTTGTGCTCTTTGCCTTCATGCCGTTTGGACAGTTGGTGAGGTGGTAAGGCCCCAATGTTTTATGGACATGCTTTTGCACCTAAAGAAGACAATGAAATAGTAAGGCCCAATGTGTTACATGTGCTATGGGCCATTGCTATGTAGAAATAAGTGATAGGATGACAAGGTCCAATGTGTTACATGTGCTATGGACCTTTGCCATGTAGAGTAGGTGACCCATGTGTTATATGTCCTTTGGGTTTTATCACCTTTGAGAGATTGCCCTTGTGTTATATGTGTTTAGGGACTTTGGCTATTGGTAAGTGAAATGGGCCTTTGATATTTGGGTAAGAAGTAGCCCATGTCTTTAATGTGTTTTGGGCTATTAAGAGAGTAATTGGCAGGGATGGCAGTTGGTGGATAGTAGGCGGATATCCGATCCGTTCGAATCCATTTAGTGCAGATTTGGATAATGATATATGGATACAGGGCGGATTTGGATAGTAAAACCACTATCCGTGGCGGATTCAGAGCGGAGGCGGATAGTACCCCTCGGATATCTGCTATCCGAATCCGTTTATATCTAAACGGATTTAGAGCAGATATCCGATCTGTATCCGCCAAAAAACCGTTTAATATCCCCTCAGCCCAAATATTTATTAGGCATTTAGGCCCAAGAGTTTTAAGTTTTATCTACAAAGCCCTTTAAGCCTATCCATTAAAAAATCCCAAACTAAAACCCAATCCCAAATCCAAATATCCAATCCGGTTAAAATTTAATATAATTACTAAAATTAAGATAGAAAAACGAATAAGTGAAAACCCTAAGAATATATGTTAGTAGTGAAGCTCGAACCTGGGCACTTTGAAAATATAAAAAATATTGTTAGTTGTCACTAACCATCTGAACTAAATGTTATATTTGATAAAACCTAATCTAAAATTTATATGATCTTTGTTTTTTTGCTGCTAAAATAAAAAAAAAAAAGTCAACAAATACTCTCTAACTCAGTAACTCTCACATCTTAGTAGAAAACCCTATCCTTAGAAAACAAAACCAACTCCCCGCTCACCCTCTCTGCCTCTCACCTCATCCTCCATTCCTCCTTCTTCTTTCTTCTCCTAAACAAAACCTAGTTTTTTTCCCCAATTCCGTTTGGATCTCATCATCTTCAAGCATGTTTGTTCGAAGAAAAGGGTTTTGAAAACTTGGAAACCCATTTGACAGCTTCTTTATCTTCTTTATCCGCTTGGATCTCGTCATCTTCAACTAGTTTAGTGAAGCACCTTCAAATTGACAAGAAAAAGCCTTGGTCAATTTAGTTCATCTTGCTGAGGAAAAAGAGAGGAGAGCGGAACTGCAGACTTAGGGTTTCAAAGTAGGATACAAACTGATACGAATCTAGTTGCCTTTGGTTCAAATCCACCTTCAAGACCTGCTAAAGATCAACTTGAATCACCCAACTTCTAGACTTGATGAAATCATATTCTTCCCAAGGATCCAATCTTCGTTCGTTAGCCTTAGATGATCAATTAGACCTGCAATTGACAACCTAAGATCACAAGAATCACAATTAGGTAATCACTATCTAATTGTTTGCTAGGACTCTACAAGATTAAAGAAATCTTAAGTATGTTCAAATTAGAACAATGAAGCTAAATTCTCAAAAGAACTCTCTTTGATTGGAAAATTTAACTTGGTTTACAATAGGTGATATGGATCCCTTATATAGAGGTAAGGGACGTCCTTAACCTAATCGTAAAGAAGTATGGGCGGCTATAAGGCCTTACAAGCCCAAAAATAAAGACAAGGAAAACTAATCCAAGTCCAACTAGGAAAAATAAATAACAAAGCATAATTAAGTAAAGATTGGACTTAGTTAAACAAGTCCCAACCCTAATGTCATCTAAACATAAAGATAAGCTAATCTAAGATAGAATAAGGCCTCATAAGCCCGATTAGACCTAAACAAGCCCAATTAGGTCTCAATCGTAAGCAAGGTGAGAAGCTTGGCTTCAAGTGGTTTCTTCATGCTCAAATCATCTCCAAAGCTCTTCAATTGATCTTCGATGGTCTTCATATCATCTAGATGAGTTCGAACAAGGCTCATAAGTGCATCCTTGAACCTCTTAGCTCTTGCTCTTGTCATCGGACCAATAGGTAGCTTCAATGGATCGAATGTCATCTTCTTGGTGCTTGAAACATGCTTATCGATATGTCCATGATCTCCATGCTTCCTTGCAGCCCTTGCACATCCTTTTCTTGCTTTCCATGCTCGTCTTTGATCGGTCGTCGCAATCATAAAAAATAATCCCCACAAAAACCTAACTAAGTAGATAGAGCAAGCAGGGGTCGAGTCTCACATAGAAGGGGAATAAACTTATCCCAAAGAATAAATTTTCTCCAGAAATCACTTTGGAAAAGAAAACAGGGAAAAGATGTGGGTAAAATCAACAATGATATTTTTAATCCCCTAAAAAACAATTAATCTAAAAACAAAGCAAAGTAAATTAAATCTAAATCTATGGCAATTAATAAAGAAAACAATAATTAAAAGGCATACTTCTTCTCCAATGGTACAAATCAATCAAATTAACTATGGATCCTTGATTTAAAAGATGAATTTAATATTTTATTCTTGATGATAACTGGTCTAGGGAAAACCTAACATGTATATTAGATAAGATTTCCGGCTAAGGCTTAAACTATCCCTATCATTCTTTTGGCAATCAATTTCCTGGCTAGGGCTTAAAAATCACCAAAGAACAACGCATTAAGAACAATTATTTTTCACACATTCTTAACAAGTAAAACCAAACTTATACCCGGTTACAGGCACAAGGATTACGTCTCCCTTGGAAGGAAAGGCTAGTTCTCCTCCAATTGTTACTAATGATCAAACTCGAAGGGCTAGTTCTAAGCTTGATCTAACTATAGATTTATCAAATTATATCCTTACTGGCCACATAAATCAATAACCATCAAGATCATAAGATTAAAACAGGGATTAATAATCTATCCTATCAAAAATGAATATCAAATTATAAGCACACAAATCTCACCATAATCAATTGATTGAAATCACCAAAGGATAAGAAGTATTAAGAAAATTAGCTACTCATGGATTTTTCCAAATCCATGAGAGTGTTTGATCGGTTGAAATTAAGGGTTCTCACCCTTGTTTCTTATATGCAAGGGTGGGGAGTTTCAATCAATATGCAAGATTATAAGGTACTTTAAAACAAGAAATTTTATATTAAGGACACTAGAAAATACAAGGGAATGAGATTCAAGGATCTCAGATTGCTTGATTACAAGTGATCAAAGGGAAAATGTTAAGTTAAAGAACTACTCCTAAGTTACAAGACTACTCTAATTCTAAGGGTTACTCCTACAAATCTAGCCAACTAAGATGATAATTTGACTTCTTGTCATTGATGAATTTGCCAACCCTTTCTACATAAGAAAAACACTTATTTATAGTATTCTCATTAATAGTTAATTAACTCCTAATCCGAAATTAATTAAGCATCTGAATTGCATTTAACTTGTCAACATTTTAAGTGGAAATAACCGGCTACTAATTCACATAATTAACCAATTTTAACCACCATTAACCATCTTAATTAATTCTTCTAGGCTTAAACATTCTTTAGGCCCAAAAATAATTAACTCAAGTCCAAGTAGTTTCTTGTCTTAGTCCTCCTAAGCCCAAAATCACTAGGCCCAGTCCTAGTATTAATTTTGCACCCCAACAATTGCCCCCAAATCAAATATTGATTTATTACATCATTATTTGATTTATTACTACTTAAAAGCGTCAAATTACAGTTTCTTCCTTAAAACCCTATTTATCAGGCTTTAAACCGTCCTCTTTTTTATTTTTTTTTTTGAACTTTCACTATTTTTCCTAGAAAGATTAAGATGTAAAAACCCTAAATCTAAAACTTCAACCAATTTGGACCACTAATAAATGCAGAACAAAATTCACAAGTTTCTGGTCGAATTTTTTTTATTTTTTTAATATTTTTCGATATAACTTGATGTATGAGGACTCCAAATCTCAAATTTCAGCTCAATCGGAGCAACAATGAATCTAGAATAAAAATCACAAGTTTCTGAATTTTTTATTTCAACTTTGTGATATGGATGAAGATGGAACAAGAACATGATGCATGATGAATAGAATGATAGATTTAACGATTGAAGATGAAAACCTATGATCTGATTACCAATTGGTACAAATCTAGTTGCCTTTGGCTCAAATCCACCCTAAAGACTTGTTGAAGATCAACTTGAATCACCCAACTTCTAGACTTGATGAAATCGATATTCTTCCCAAGGATCCAATCTTCGTTCGTTAGCCTTAGATGATCAATTAGACCTACAATTGACAACCTAAGATCACAAGAATCACAATTAGATAATCACTATCTAATTGTTTGCTAGGACTCTACAAGATTGAAGAAATCCTAAGTATGTTCAAACTAAAACAATGAAGATAAATTCCCAAAAGAACTCTCTTTGATTGGAAAACTTAACTTGGTTTACCATAGGTGATATGGATCCCTTATATAGAGGAAAGGGACGTCCTTAACCTAATCCTAAAGAAGTATGGGCGGCTATAAGGCCTTACAAGCCCAAAAATAAAGACAAGGCAAACCAATCCAAATCCAAGTGGGCTCAAATTAAGCTTATTTCCATATAAGTTAAGCTTCAATCAAGTTAGTCTTTTCTCGCCTCCACGCGAGTCTATAGGAAGTTGCCTCGAAATAGGTCTTCTTTTCCTTTTCCAGTTTCGAATAAAATTGACCTTGAATAGTCCTTTAAAAAAATGGAAGAAATGAAAAAATGAAAATGAAAATTAAAATGAATGAAGGGAAAATGAAAAAGAGAGTAAAAGAAGTAAGGGGTTTAGGCAATAAAGAGGGTGTCTACGTCTTTGTGTCCCTTCTAATTCTCGAAAAGGTCACTTCCTGATAATTAAAAGGCTCACAAAGAGGGGCAGTTGTAGACACCCATTTTTGGGTTTTATATTCCTCTAATTTATGTCATTTATTTTCATTTATGCAATATAGGGTCGTTTAGGTCACTTTCAAAATTCATTATGATATTCTGGCAATTAGTAGGATATTAGGACT
>AWWV01010645.1:0-17902 GCA_001974805.1 Corchorus capsularis | reverse complement strand
AAAAGGCAATCAGTAATTAAGTTCAATAAGAAAAAGTAATCAGTGATTAAGTTAAATAAGAAAAAGCAATCAGTAAAGAGTAAAGTGGTAATTCGAGTAATTAAATTCAAATAGTAAAATAGTAATCAGTAAAAAATAATGATAATCAGTAAAAGGTAAAATGGTAATTAGTAAAGAGTAAAAAGGTAATCAGTAGAAAGTAAAGAGGTATTTGTAAAGGGTAAAATGGTAATTAGTAAAGAGTAAAATAGTAATCAGTAAAAGTAAAAGGGTAATCAGTAATTAAGTTCAAAAAGTAATGGTAATCAGTAAGAGTAAAATAGTAATCAATAAAAAAGTAAAAAAATAATTAGTAAAGAGTAAAATGATAGTTAGTAATTAAATTCAAAGAGTAAAATGGTAGTTAGTAAAAGAGAAAAAGAAGAAGAGTAAAAGTGGTAATCAGTAAAAAAGAGTAAGAAAAGAGTAATCAGTAAAAAGAGTAAGAAATGAGTAAAAAATGGTGATCAGTAAAAAAGGTAAAATAGAGTAATTGGTAATAAAGAGTAAGAAATGGTAATCAATAAAAAAGAGGAAAAAGTGGTATTCAGTAAAAAGGGGTAAAAATGGTAAAAAAAAAAGGTAAAAATGGTATTGAGTAAAAAAGGGAGAGTAAAAAATGGTAATTAAGTAAAAAGAGTAAAAAGTGGTATTCAGTAAGAAAAGGGGTAATCAGTAAAAAAAAGCAAAATATGTTAATCAGTACAAAGAGTAAAAAATGGTAATTAGTAATCAAGAAATAAAAGGGTAATCGATATTAAGATAATAAGTTAATTTAATCAAAGGTCAATAAAACTCTTTTAATATGGCATGAAAAACTTAAGAATAGAGAAAACCAATAATAGAAACTCACAATTAAGTCTAGACTAGTCAGTGCGGTCTTTTGACGGGCGTCGTGGGGGTGCTAATCCTTCCCCACACGTACCCGACTCCCGAACCCTTAGGACTCTGGTTAAGAATACCATTTATTAGGTTTAGTGTTTCCTTCGCCAAGTTTAGGTTAATATTAGACTTAATAATCTGATAGGTGGCTAATCACACCTAGGTTAAAAAAGATTAGTTGCGACTCCCATAGGATTCCAGTAGTGTTTCCACCTTTTTAAGTCGTTCAACGGTAGGGTTTGGTACCCCCCGGACCCGCACGTTGCGACAGCTTGGCGACTCCAGTGGGGACTGGTTAGAGAGTCAAACTGAATGCTAGTTAAGGGTTAACTAGGGTTTTCATAATTGGTTGTCTGCTTGCATTTTATTCTTGTTTATCCATGCCTATTTATCATTGTTTATGCTTGCCTATATTTATGCTTTTTATGCTTACATGCTTTCATATTCTTGTACATATTCTTGCCTAACTTGTCACACATTATTTCTTTTCTTGGGGATAGTTTAGTAATTTGGGTTAGGAGTTGTTGGCAAAGGTTTGTATGTTCCTTCACACGTGCACTAAATTACTTGCATTTTCATTCTGCATGAGTTTATACCGGAGCTCCATCTCTTTAGGAGGAAGTAAAGTAGCTAACCTTCGTGTGACAATCGTCTCCGTGCGGGTTTTGCCAAATACTTCCACTCAGTCTGGACCTTACTAGCCTAGAGTGGGCGACATTAAGGACTGTCTGGGAACCTTTAGATCCAGTGTGAAGCCTCACCCAGCATGTAGATCCCTAGAGAGATATCCAGCTTAAGTAGAGCCAATCCCGTGAGGTTAAACCTTAGTACACAAAAGGAACACTTCTTACCTTTGCTATCTCGTTTTTGCAAAATTAAATCGTAGAGTGAGCTATTGCGTTGCTCACAATAGGCGAAATAACCTGCTCAAACGGGCTTATAGTCAAAAGTTCTTCAAGGAAAATGTTTTGATTAATAAAAGAAGGGGGCATGGTTTTTCTTTAATTCTCAGTTATTTACTATTCTTGTTTAATTTCCATGTGGTTACTAACTTTTTTCCGTGTTCCCTTCTTTTTAACATCATGCTTTCTCATGCATTCATATCCTATGATAGTCACATTACACATAGTCGGTCATGCACATCATGCATTTGCTACCATTGCCATGTCACCATCATACTTCTAAGTGCTTTCTTATCATCGCCAAGACCTCATGTCATACATTGGTACATATGCTCATGCATTCATTATTTGCTATCATAGATTGTACATCTAGATTACTTGTAAAGATTACTTACTCAGGCTTATTCTGTAAAGAAGTTTAGTTAGGAGTCCGAGGTATTGAAGAAGCATGGGAGACTCATTGGAAGCACGAATGCAGCGGTTGGAGTGTGAATGGAGGACGATGCAAGTTGATATCATTGAGTTAAGATGCAAGCGGGAAATCATGGCAGAAGAGGTAGAACGGTTGAAGAAACATGTTTTAAAATCATTGATCATGTCCAGGGATGTGGAGGAAGCCTATAAGATGATGGCTAGGGTCGAGGCACAACAGGCTCAATTTGGTAATGGGAAGCCAGAATATGCTGCAGAAGTCGCCACCAACTCAGACAAGACAGAAGACTTGGGCAAGATAGCAAAATGAATGGATGAGTTGACCAAGCAAGTGGAAGAGCTCAAGTCTAGCATGACAAAAGGGGAATCTTCTGGTGCAATGCAGTCTCAGAACAACTTTGTCCAATTGAATGACCCACCTTTCTACCCTCCAACTTATCACCCACCAAACTCCGGTCAAGGGAAGAACTCATCAAATTTCAATCAACCTCAACCTTATCGTCAGCCAAGTTTTCGGTCGAACACTCCATTCCGACCGCCCACTCGTAGGCCAAAATCCCAACCAAGGTCTCAACTTCTAAGTCCAAAAAGGGAACCTGTTGAGCTTACGGATATGATACCAATCTCTTGCACTTATACTGAGCTATTCCCTCAGCTTTTGCAACAAGGTCTGGTTGCATTCCTGCCTTGCGCCAACCCAATGAAGCACCCACAACCAGCATGGTACAATGCCAACGCTTATTGTGCTCATCACTCGGGAACTCAAGGTCACTCTACTGAAAATTGCCCAAGGCTGAAGGAGGAAGTGCAAAGGTTGATCAAAGAGGGGGAATTAACTTTTAAGGTAGATGGAAATCCCGATTTCAATCAAGCTTCATCATCCAGGTTCCGGGAAGCCTCAGGAGATGCTCAGTGATCTTATCTTGAGAGGATTGAACTCCACATGCTAATACTGAAGATATTAAGAAGGGTTGTTGATCGAGCCAAAATTATGCATATTTTTATAGCTATTTTTCCATACTTTTTGCCACTTTTATATGTATTTTCACCCTATTTTGCTAGTATTTGTGTTTTTAGGTCTTGAAGACAAGAAAAGTGGAAACTTATTGTTTTTCACTCTTTTTGGAGCTATTTTGGTGACTTTTTACTCAACTATGGATTTAGCCATTTGGAATGAAGATTTGAAGATTTGAAGTTCGTGTTTGAAGATTATTTGAAGATAATTTGAAGAATTGAAGACCAATGAAGAATTATTTCAAGAAGCAAGAATTGAAGATTTGGAGCTTATTTGCAAATGATTGAAGCCAAGCCCAGAAGAAGCCCGGAAGTTAAGGATTTTTGGATAATTTATATGCGATTATATTCAGCCCATATAAGTCCATAATTGGAGTTAAAATCCCAATTAATGCCGATTGTACCCTCCAAAATATCAAAATCCCGTAATTTCCCGTAACTAGTCCTATTTCGAGTAGGAAATGGCGCAGTCTCGGTAGAAAGGCCATAACTTTCTGCTCAGATGTCTGTTTTAGGCCCATGAGTGGCCGTTGGAAAGCTAATTCCGAGATCTACAACTTTCCTTTGAAGTCTAAAACCCAATTCTGCCGTTTTCAAGCCCAAATCTGCCGGTGAATTTCTGCAGAAATCTAGAAAATTCCAGAATCCTATTTTGACTTGGATTCTACTCTAGGATGACATCTAATCCAAGTTGGAGACTAAGTCAGCCCCTAGAACGTCCTAGCCTCTTTTCCTAAATCTAATATGAGTCTTTAGGTTATTTTTCCACTATAAATAACCACCTCCTGTAACACAAATCACATATACACAATTGATCTCTTTCAACTTTTTCTTAGAAAATATTCTAGTTTTTCTTTAGTTTTAGGTCAAGGGTGCCGCACCCCTCTCTTTGCATAGAGAGGGGCGGTAACCCTAGGAGATTTCAAGAAGGAGATTTTGCCTCTTCAAGTTTTGTAAGTTTTCTTATGCCTCTCATGGATTTTCCCAGATCCATGAGTAGTTAAATCCTTAATACTTCTAATCCTTTGGTGAATTCGATCAATAAATTATGGTGAGATTTCTATACTTATAATTTTGTGTTAAGTTCTTGATGATAGTAGGCAAAACCCTGTTTTATTTTATGATCTTGATAGTTATTGATTTGGATGGCCACTGATGAAGTAATTGGATTGATCTATGGCTAGATCAAGCTTAGAATTAACCACTCAAGTTTGATTGTTTGTAGCAAATCAGGTATGTTTAATCGCTGCCTGATGGGCATTTGTCTATCGGAGGGCGAGAAATTTCTCTTCGCATGGTTCTACTTTGTAGGCATGTGTGTAAAATAAATTGTTCTTAATGCTTTGTTCTTAAGTAATCTTTAAACCCTAAGAAAGTAATTGATTGCTGAAGGAATAAAAGGGATACCTACAACTTTAATCGGCCTCTTATCTAATGTACATGTTGGGAGACTGATCAAGCCAAAATTATGCATATTTTATAGCTATTTTTATATACTTTTTGCTACTTTTATATGTGTTTTTACCCTATTTTGCTAGTATTTGTGTTTTTAGGTCCTGAAGACAAGAAAAGTGAAAACTTATTGTTTTTCACTCTTTTTGGAGTTATTTTGGTGACTTTTTACTCAACTATGGATTTAGCTATTTGGAATGAAGATTTGAAGATTCGAAGTTCGTGTTTGAAGATTATTTGAAGATAATTTGAAGATTTGAAGACAATTGAAGAATTATTTCAAGAAGCAAGAATTGAAGATTTGGAGCTTATTTGCAAAGGATTGAAGCCAAGCCCAGAAGAAGCCCTGAAGTTGAGGGATTTTGGATTATTTATATGGGAATATACTCAACCCATATACACCTATAATTGGAGTTAAAATCCCAATTTGTAGGCCTAATATCCAAAACAATATCCAAATCCCGCAATAATTCCGCAGATTTGCGATATAAGCCCGGTTTCAGCGCAGTCTTCGTAGAAAGGCCATAACTTTCTGCTCAGATGTCCGTTTTAAGCCCATGAGTATCCATTGGAAAGCTAACTCCGAGCTCTACAACTTCCTTTTGAAGTGCAAAGCCCAGATCTGCCATCTTCAAGCCCGAATATCAAGTAGAAGTTTCTGCAGAAATCAAGAAAATTCCAGAATCCTATTTTGACTTGGATTCTACTCTAGGAAGGCTCTAGACCAAATTTGAAGATTACTCTAAGTCTAGAACGTCCTAGCCTCTTTTCCTAAGTCTAATAGGAGTCTTTAGGTTATTCCTCCACTATAAATAGCCACCTCCTGTAACACAAATCACACATATACAATATACACAATTCTCTTTCATCTCTTTCTTAGAAAATATTCTAGTTTTTCTCTAGTTTTAGGTCAAGGGTGCCGCACCCCTCTCTTTGCATAGAGAGGGGCGGCAACCCTAGGAGATTTTAAGAAGAGGATTTTGCCTTCAAGTTTTGTAAGTTTTCTTAAGTCTCTCATGGATTTATCCATGAGTAGCTAAACCCTTAATACTTCTAATCCGTTGGTGAATTCTATCAATTGATTATGGTGAGATTTCTATACTTATAATTTTGTGTTAAGTTCTTGATGATAGTAGGCAAAACTCTGTTTTATTTTATGATCTTGATAGTTATTGATTTGGATGGCCACCGATGAAGTAATTGGACGGATCTATGGCTAGATCAAGCTTAGAATTAATCAATCAAGTTTGATTGTATGTAGCAAATTGGGTTTGTTTAATCGCAGCCTGATGGACGTTTGTCTATCGGGGGGCGAGAAATTTTCTCTTCGTATGGTTCTACTTGTAGGCATGTGTGTAAAATTAATTGTTCTTAATGCTTTGTTCTCAAGTGATCTTTAAGCCCTAAGAAAGTAATCGAGTGCTGAAGGAATAAAAGGGATAACTGCAGCTTTAATCGGCCTCTTATCTAATATACATGTTGGGAAACATATACCAGTTGTCAGTCAAGAATAAGATGCTAAATTCACCTTTTAAATCAATGATCCATAGTTAATCTGATTGATTCATACCATCGGAGAAGAAGTATGCTTTTTAATTATTGTTTGCTTTATAATTGCCATAGATTTAGATTTACATTTGATTTACTTTGCTTAGTTTTTAGTTTAATTGCTTTCTTTCAATTGATTTCTTTTTAATCCCCTGTTTTATAAGTAATTTTTGGAAAAGATTTGTTCTTGGGAATAAGTTCTTCACCCTTCTCTGTGGGATCAACCCCTGCTTGCTCTATCAACTTTAGTTAGGTTTTGTGGGGATTATCTTATGATTGCTGACGACACGATCATAATTTTGGCGTCGTTGCCGGGGAAGGGAAGTAGGAATAGATCCAATAAGTAATCTGCTCTACAAATTTTTGTTTTCCATTCTTTCTAAAAAAAAAAAAATTTGCGTTGAAAAAAAAAATTGTGTCGAAAATAAATTTAGGGTTTGCGTTAATTTAAAAAAAATCGTTTTCTAAAAAAAAATTTTCCTTATTTTCTGTGTTTAATTTTAATTTTGTTTAAGAACTTTTACTACTAATTTTTCTTTTCAGTTTTTGTTTTTCTAGAAAAAGATCCAATGGAGCAATCACGTACGTTAAGGGAGCTAAATTTCAATTGTGAAGTGCCGTCCCTCTGTATTGATTACCTATTACTTGATTTGAATTAGTTGCATGAATTTCTTTTCTATATTTTCTATGCTTTGATTTAGATCTTAATTATGACTCATATGCTATGAATGCTATGATTGATGCTTTGAATTGCTTGATTTGCTTGATTGGGTCGACACTATCTTTGTGAGTCAAGTTTCTTTTTAGCACATTCATCTATTTTAAAACCACACTTATCACACACGTGCTTGAATTCACACATTGAGGACAATGTGTCTTTTAAGTGTGGGGGAGAGAGTCTAATAGAGAGTCTACATGCATAGAAATCCATGAAATTTTTCGAAAATTTTAAAAAAAAAAATTTGAATTTTTCATGCATATATTAATTGATTGATTTAATTATGATTGATGAATGCTTAGAATTTTTAAGAATGGTTGATTCATTGATTGATTTATAGCATGTTATCTTATTTCTTAGAATTAGGTATAATTGAAGTTTTGTGATATGATCTTATTATTTATTGCTTCTATGATTACCTATTTTTAAAACTTGTGTTTAATTTTTATTGAAATTACAATTATGAAAGTATGTTATGGATATGTCAAGAATAAGTGTGGGGGACAATCTATATAAAAAGGGTAGTTAAAAAAAATCTTTTTCATAAAAAGAAGTGTTTTCATGCAAGAGGAGTAGAGATATCTTCTGCCTTAAAAACAATTTAATTAAAAAAATCCATTGTTGTCACTCTTCTCTTTAAACAAAAGGAGTTAGTAACCCTTGGGAAGAGGATAAGAGGCATGGATCGGCAGAAGTATTGTCCCTCTAGAGTGCTAGTAGCCTCAAAATAAAATAAAGGGCGTTAGTAACCCCTAATCATGGAACACTTTGAGGTTAGTAACCTCACTTTTCTAAAATCAATTACCCTTTGAAACTCATTATAACCCATGCGAAATTCTTGATCTATATTTATGATATGCAATCCTTTGAGTAGTGGAGATAAAGATGAAGGCATAAGCTTATAGGAAGAAGTAGTTATAGGTGTAATGAATGATAAGTGATTAGAGCTACTTTGATTATGGTTACTTAAGAATAAAGATGCTTGCTATTTCTTGATCTTTTGGATTGGATACTCTTAATATTTTTTGTTATTCTGATTTCATAATTGAATTGAACCTTGATATATGTATGTATTCAAAGTTTTTTCAAAAGATTTGAACATAAGTGCATTAATTTAAGATTAGTGAGTCTTAATTTTAGTTTGTCTACACTAGTTTGCTAGGGACTAGTAAGGATTTAGTGTGAGGGAAAATATGATCGAGCCAAAATTATGCATATTTTTATAGCTATTTTCCATACTTTTTGCCACTTTTATATGTATTTTCACCCTATTTTGCTAGTATTTGTGTTTTTAGGTCTTGAAAACAAGAAAAGTGGAAACTTATTGTTTTTCACTCTTTTTGGAGCTATTTTGGTGACTTTTTACTCAACTATGGATTTAGGCATTTGGAATGAAGATTTGAAGATTCGAAGTTCGTGTTTGAAGATTATTTGAAGATAATTTGAAGAATTGAAGACCAATGAAGAATTATTTCAAGAAGCAAGAATTGAAGATTTGGAGCTTATTTACAAAGGATTGAAGCCAAGCCCAGAAGAAGCCCGGAAGTTAAGGATTTTTGGATAATTTATATGGGATTATATTCAGCCCATATAAGTCCATAATTGGAGTTAAAATCCCAATTAATGCCGATTGGACCCTCCAAAATATCCAAATCCCGTAATTTCCCGTAACTAGTCCTATTTGGAGTAGGAAATGGCGCAGTCTCGGTAGAAAGGCCATAACTTTCTACTCAGATGTCCGTTTTAGGCTCATGAGTAGCCGTTGGAAAGCTAATTCCGAGATCTACAACTTTCCTTTGAAGTCTAAAACTCAATTCTGCCGTTTTCAAGCCCAAATCTGCCGGTGAATTTCTGCAGAAATCTAGAAAATTCCAGAATCCTATTTTGACTTGGATTCTACTCTAGGATGACATCTAATCCAACTTGGAGACTAAGTCAGCCCCTACAACGTCCTAGCCTCTTTTCCTAAGTCTAAAATGAGACTTTAGGTTATTTTTCCACTATAAATAGCCACCTCCTGTAACACAAATCACATATACACAATTCTCTTTCATTTTTTTTCTAGAAAATATTCTAGTTTTTCTTTAGTTTTAGGTCAAGGGTGCCGCACCCCTCTCTTTGCATAGAGAGGGGCGGTAACCCTAGGAGATTTCAAGGAGATTTTACCTCTTCAAGTTTTGTAAGTTTTCTTATGCCTCTCATGGATTTTCCCAAATCCATGAGTAGCTAAATCCTTAATACTTCTAATCCTTTGGTGAATTCGATCAATTGATTATGGTGAGATTTCTATACTTATAATTTTGTGTTAAGTTCTTGATGATAGTAGGCAAAACCCTGTTTTATTTTATGATCTTGATAGTTATTGATTTGGATGGCCACTGATGAAGTAATTGGATTGATCTATGGCTAGATCAAGCTTAGAATTAACCACTCAAGTTTGATTGATTGTAGCAAATCAGGCTTGTTTAATCGCTGCCTGATGGGCGTTTGTCTATCGGAGGGCGAGAAATTTCTCTTCATATGTAACTACTTTGTAGGCATGTTTGTAAAATAAATTGTTCTTAATGCTTTGTTCTTAAGTAATCTTTAAGCCCTAAGAAAGTAATCGATTGCTGAAGGAATAAAAGGGATAACTGCAGCTTTAATCGGCCTCTTATCTAATATACATGTTGGGAGACCTATACCAGTTGTCAGTTAAGAATAAGATGCTTAATTCACCTTTTAAATCAATGATCCATAGTTAATCTGATTGATTCATACCATCGGAGAAGAAGTATGCTTTTTAATTATTGTTTGCTTTATAATTGCCATAGATTTAGATTTAGATTTAGATTTAATTTACTTTGCTTAGTTTTTAGTTTAATTGCTTTCTTTCAATTGATTTCCTTTTAATCCCCTGTTTTATAAGTAATTTTTGGAAAAGATTTGTTCTTGGGAATAAGTTCTTCACCCTTCTCTGTGGGATCGACCCCTGCTTGCTCTATCTACTTTAGTTAGGTTTTGTGGGGATTATCTTATGATTGTTGACGACATGATCAGTTGTTTAAAATTTAGTCATTTTGTAATCACTCTTGTATATAGTTAAGAAATTGAGTGTAATGGTACAATGTAATGACGGTTAATATCAATGGAGAGAGGAAGTTCACTGAGTTTAGCTTAATCCTTCATTTGTCTGTATGAATTCCATGTTTCAAGACATCATACACTCTTCTTTACCTCATGCATTCATTTGTCCATCCATTCATCATACCATGGCATTCACTCATACATCTCATGGATAGCTTTAGCTTCATTTCGAATGAGAAAGTGGTGTTTATCCATCAAAGGGAAAAGTTCTAATAGTTCTCAAATTTGAACAGTTTTGAAAGATTTAGCAAAAGCAATAGAAAGAGAACAATTAATTGAGTACCAGCGGTTAAAGAAGGAGAATGAGGAATTGCAAAAGCAGATGAGCATGATGAAACATCAACTAGCGGAACTGAAAGGAAAAACGACGCAAGAAGATCATCTAGTGTCAAAAGGGCAGGATACGACAATGAACATAGACAGTATCAGTGTGGAACAATCAGGAAGTGTTGAACCCAACCAAACCAATCCTAATCAGTCAAATCCTCTGCTTGTGGTTCAAACCCCATTTGTGCCCAGACCGCCAACTGATACCTCATACCTCCTTAGTAGAGCTAATTTCAGGTCAAGGAAAGTTAGAAGCGGGAAAAGGCCAGGACCCAAAAAGGATCAAACCGGAATGCAGAGTGGCATAGAAGCAACATTAGTTAGCTCTGAAGGACAACAATTTGATCACTTTGGGTCGTATGACCCATGTTACCCATACCCTCCTTACTATCCTTATCCACCACTTCCACCAACAAACTCGTATGTGGACCATGCTCCCTACCCATACCAGTCGGTTCCTCAACCAGGCCTTCAATCTCATGAGTATCCCCAGTATCAAAGAGAATGCCAACATTTTCACTTGGTTCAGAACCAACCATTCCAAAAGACCAACAAAAGGGGTACATGTCTCATCTAGAGAAATTCAAGTTTGCCCAAATTCCCATGACCTATACGGAACTACTTCATTAGCTCATCCAACAAGGTCTTGTGGAACCGGTATACGTGGAACCCATGCAACCTCCTTATCCCATGTGGTATAATCCCAATGTGCAATGTGAGTACCATATGAATGTTCAAGGTCATTCCACGGAGAATTATACCAGTTTGAAGAAGAAAGTGCAAGCGTTGATTAGGGCAGGGTTGTTGAATTTCTAATTATTTGGAGCATAGTCAGCAGGTTGGATATCTGAATGTATGTAGGAACAAAGAAGTAATAGATTAGGATCCCTAGTGTTTCTGCCCAAGAACATTAGGATAGTTGCATGGGCTTTTGTTTCATTTTACCCTAATTGTAATAAAATAGACGTATTTCATGGTTCAGAACATTGTCGCATCATTCATGCATTTCTCAAAGCATTTTTTAACTTCACAGATGTTGATGCTAAAGAAGGGGCTCACTACAAGTTAATTTACTTTGGAAGATCTGCAATCTTGTAAATGGGTGCCAAACAGGGGCATTTTTCTTACTTTTTTTCATTTACCTTAAAACATACAAGAACTATTTTGTGAATATTTGCATTAAATAATAATAATAATAAATGGATAAAAAGAGAGGTTTCTTTCGGATAAGTGATCATATGTTCAATTAATAAGGTTTGAAATGAATTGGTGTTTACCACTAAAACTGACCCGAGCATGTTTGTGGGAGAATCGGTAACTTTTATCTAGACTATGAGCAAAAGAGTGATTGGGTTTTAATCAAAACATCTTTCAAAATCAGTTTCAATCAAACCAATGGTTTCAAGGTGTGAGTAAAAGAATGATGAGTTTTAATCAAAAGATGTTTCAAAATCAGTTTTAGTCAAAGCAATGATTTCGAGGTGATTGAATCCATGTTTCCAAAAGTTTTAAGGAAACAATTTGATTGGCGTCAACACTGCTCCCAAGTTCCAAATTCCTTCCAATCTCGATTAAACCTATTCTCTTGGAACCCAACATCAAAGTCTTGTTTTCTTCTAATAAAGGGGCAATCGGTCATGTTATTAATGTCATCATAGTGCCTTAAGGACAAAGTGACCGAACTTCGATTTTCTCAAATGTCCCTTGAATCATCCAGGTCAATCTTCAATGTCTCAAATTTATATTTCGATCAGGAGAAGCGATGCATAATTCAAGGAGTTCAAATCAATTCGCTCATATGTGTTACTAAGAGGGTCATTTCAATAAAGAGTGGCACAAGTTTCTGTCGCAATTTCGCCAAAAAAAAAGAGAGAAAAAAATGATGAATGAAAATGATGATGAAAAATGAAATGATGAAAATGAAAAAATGAATGAAAAGAAGAAGAAAGAAAAAGAGAAATAGCAACAATGGTTTTCAAAAAGAGTCATGGTTTTCAAAAGCTTTTGATAAAATGGTTTTCCGAAGTTGTGTTTTCAAACTCATTTTTTTCGAGGAATGCTCTTCAATGAAGATGTCCAATCTTGAAGTGATAAATGGCCTTCTTTCATATTCCTTTCACTTGTAGAAAATATCCATAGTTGTCCCCTTTAAGCCTTATGAATTTTCTTTCGAATCAACCCTGATCAAGGATCACCCTCCACCCTGGAGGCAAAGAAGAAGTAGAGCTTGTTGCAAATCGGGGAAAGGATACCCAAGAATACTAATAGGGATAGTACGAATGAAAGGAAAGAAGAAGAGTGACAGGGATTGGAAAAGGATGTCCAAGCATGTCAACTAGGATGCATGTGCCAAAAAAGAAATAAAAGCAAGTGAAAATCAAAGGCACAGAAGCAACAGTCAGCCAAAAGCTTCATCTTCAAGAGGGAAACAAAAATGAGCAACCAGGGTCCTAAAATATAAGTGATTGCTCAAACAAGCAAGAGAATTCACAATGTGACTGATATCAAGAAAAAAAGCAGATACCATAGTTCAAAAATAAAAGAAAAAGAAAAACATTGGCCTAAAAAAGAAAGAGGTTGGAAAAAGAAAATAAATAAAAGGAAGGGTCCAAGGTGAAACCCGCAAAGGGCAGCTTGGATCCGTTGGGGGTCACTAGAGTTGAAAACCCGAAAAGGGCGGCTCGAGTGAAGTTTGGAAAAGGAGAGAACTGGAGTTGAAAACCCACAAAAGGCGGCTCAAAGTGAAAAAGAGGAGACGAATTCGAGGAGTCAGGCAGGCAAAGAGGATGTGAAAACGAGAAAAGAAGATGGAATGAAGAAGACAAATGAACAAGTTCAGATCGAAAGCTTGCAAAGAACAATGTTCAAATGGAAAATAGACATCAGAGTTAGAAGAATTTTTCATGCAAAGAAGAAAGTAGTCCTTGATTCAAATACCCTCAAACACATTTTTGAGCCCTTATATCCTTTCTTTGGCAACCCAGAACCCAAGTCTACATTACGTGTCTAATAAAAGTCCATCTTTGATCTTGTGAGGACATTCGAGAGGAGATTTTCCTCAACAAAAACAACAGTCCTTTTTTGCAAAATGTTTTGGGTCAAAACTTTTAAAAGATTTTTCGAGTGAATTTGAAGTTTTTCAAGTGCATGTAAAAAATGAAAGAGAAAAAAAAAGAAAGAAAAAAGAGAGAAAAAATGAAAGAAAAAGAAAAAAAAATGAAAATGAAGAAAAGAGGCTAAAGGGTGAAAACCCAAAAGGGCAGTCTAGAGCAAGAATGGGAAATCAAGGAGCCACCCACAGTTTCAACAAGGAAATGGAAAATGACACCTCCAACACATAGTGAACAATGAGCTTCTTTCAAGCATCAAGCGCTTCAATTCTCCAAAGAAAGTCAATTCTCGGAAGCCATACCTCTCTTTGGGCAATTCTCAAATTTTAAACCTTTCACAAAGTGTTGACTCAAATCATGTCTCAGAAAAAGATTGCAAAACAAGAAGTTTTATAATAAGATTGCATTCCATTTGTAAGTCCAATATCAAAATTCGATTTTCAAGATAAGATTGCGTTCCATTTGTGAGTCCAAGATCAAAATTTGCTTTTCAAAGGACATTTTAGTGGGGGTCACCAATTCTCTTCAAAGTTCAAATTTAACAAAGTTTTCAGAGTAAATGAGTTTTTCCAAAGAGTTCATGACATGTTTCAAAGGGCTTCAATCACATGATTCTTACTTATTTGAATTCTAATTATTGGTCAAATTTTGGGTACAAAGTAACAAGAAAGTGGATACAGGGAGTAGTGAGATCAGCAAAAGAATCTTTTGAAGCATATTATTCAAGTCAGATCTGGGGCAAGGATGAAGACAACAACAAGAACAAGGAAGCAAATTCAAGGACAAATCAAGAAGAACAAAAGGATTCAAGGAAGCAAAGTCAAGAAAGCAAAGATGCAGAACATCAATCAAGTAGTTTTCAGTTGCAACATCAAATTCAGAGTTATTTTCCCAAGGTATTTTCTTCCAAAATCACTTCCATGTGATTCAGATTCAATTTTCAAGATCTTGTTTCGGTTCCATCCGAATGCTTCGACTTTTCCATAAGTTAAACTCGTTTCCATACGAGTCAGTTCAAGCCTTGGTTCCATCCAAGCAGCAGCGGCTTTTCCACAAGCTAAACTCGTTTCCATACGAGTCAGTTCAAGCCTTGGTTCCATCCAAGCAGTAGGGGTTTTTCCACAAGCCAAACTCGTTTCCACACGAGTCTATTTAGCCTTGGTTCCATCCAAGCAGCAAGGGCTTTTCCACTAGCCAAACTCGTTTCCATGTGAGTTAGTTTACCCTTGGTTCCATCCAAGCAGGGGTTTTCCATAAGCCAAGTTCATTTCCATATGAAGTCAGTCTTCCAAGAACAAACTCTTTTTCATATGAGTTGAGCCTTACTTCCAAGTGGGCTCAAATTAAGCTTATTTCCATATAAGTTAAGCTTCAATCAAGTTAGTCTTTTCTCGCCTCCACGTGAGTCTATAAGAAGTTGCCTCGAAATAGGTCTTCTTTTCCTTTTCCAGTTTTGAATAAAATTGACCTTGAATAGTCCTTTAAAAAAAAGGGAAGAAATGAAAAAATGAAAATGAAAATGAAAATGAATGAAGGAAAAATGAAAAAGAGAGTAAAAGAAGTAAGGGGTTTAGGCAATAAAGAGGGTGTCTACGTCTTTGTGTCCCTTCTAATTCTCGAAAAGGTCACTTCCCGATAATTAAAAGGATCACAAAGAGGGGCAGTTGTAAACACCCATTTTTGGGTTTTATATTCCTCTAATTTATGTCATTTATTTTCATTTATGCAATATAGGGTCATTTAGGTCACTTTCGAAATTCATTATGATATTCTGGCAATTAGTAGGATATTAGGACTTATTTTGCTAACCTAGTACATCTCTTTATTTGAATGCATTTAAAAAGTAAAAATTAAAAATTAAAAAATGTATAGCAAAAATTGTCACTAGTAAATTTATCATCTTAATTCTTGATGGACTTTGTTTTCCATTTGGGCTTTGATTCTAATTCTACATGTGGGTCTTTGTTGCTTTGGATCACCCTTGTGTTTTCTTAGTTGGACCTTGTCCTTTCATTAATTTGGTTGAACCCAATTGGCCTTGGGCCTCATAATTACCCTTGGACCTATTATAACTTGAAAGTTTAAATGCAAATTGATAGCAAATTTTGATTCCATTAAAGAGAAATGCAAAAGGAAATAATAATAATAATAATACATAAGTAGTATGGCATAATGCCAAATATATATACAGATTACATGCCCCCTATTACAAAAAAAGAGAAGAATAAAAGAATACAAGAGGATTACAAAATGAATCACATGATTCCTCTTCATAATCAGCCAATTACCAAACATGGGGTCTTTAAATTCCCTGCAAAACAAATTCAAAACACAAGTCAGCCACTATTAAAGCTAAAGCAGGGATTAAAATGCTGATTAATGAGGTTAAGAGAGTGCAACTTATCTTTTTTGGACATGGGGGACCAAGCTTGGATGGTCCCCCTCGCCACATCAGCAGGGTGATACTCCAGCAAAGGACACAAACCACCGGATTTGCAGCAACAAAACACAAGAAAACAAGAGGATTAGCAGGCTTAATGCAAACTTGCCAACCAAGTTCAAGAGAAGTCAGATATTTGTCTCTAAACATGCTCAACTACAGGCAGAGCATTGCAGGCTAAGAACACTCTCAACCAACAAGCCAATGAACCAAAACATAGGTAACTCCAAGGGGCAAAATCAGCAGGCACAAATTGTGGTAAAAGTGAATACACATCAAAAAGAATGAGCCAGCATGTAGCAGAGTGTTACAACAACAGAAGTGTGATGTACATACAAGAACATGCTGCAGGCACAAGTACAGAGCCAATAGCATGGGTTCAAGGTTCCACATAAGCAACACATGTCATCAGGGAACCACATAGACAAAAATACATCATCAGAGAGCCTCATAAGCAGTAGGAGACAGTTTTGACAAAATTGGAAAATAAATAGAGGCCTTTGGATTCAGAGCAAGGTCTGCAGGTGGCAACATTAGGGGACTTGTGGCATACAAATTACAATACACCATTACATGGCAAATAAAAAACAAACTCTTCAAATCATCAACCAACAGAAAGCCAGAAAAGAGCCAGCTAAGCCCTAAAAACACCCATCCATTGTGAAATTCCAGCATATATATACAAAGACAAACGAAGAGAGAGGGAACAGAGATCCCAAAAAAAAACCCTAGCCACTTTTTTTTCATCTTCCACTAAGATCTAAAAAAAAGCACATAAACCCTAGTTCTTTTTTTAGTAGTTTTCATTTTTTCCTCCGGTAACCAGAAAATACAAAAAAAGAGCCTCATTTTCTTTCCATAGTTCTACAGAAACAGAAAATAAAAAAAAAGTTCTTTTACCTTTCTTTTCTCTTCTCTTGATCAAGGTCCTTCAACACTGCTTTCTTTAGCTTTTCTCCAAGAGTAACCTCAAACCAACATAAAAACAGTAGGGTTAGAGTTCGATGGAGTCACTCAAAACCTAGACTCTAGTTTGCAAAGTCACTTTGATAGAAAGAGCAAGAAAAGGGAGAAGGTCAACATACCTAAGGAGTGGAGCCATCAGACGGTTGGATTTTCCGGTCAGTGAGCTTTGATTCGGTTTCGGAAAAGTTAGAGTGGAGTTTCGGCAAGATACGCGAGAAACCGACACCGGCGTTGTGTTCAGGGGGTTGAGGAGAGACATTTGGCGAAATTTGAGGTCATCGGCGACGGTTGAAAACTCCGACGCGGCGGCGCATGGAGACTGGCACGGCGGAGCGATTTCCGGCGGAAGGAGAGAGAAGGTAACGTTTGAATTTAGGGTTTCTTTTTATTTTTTCTGTTTTAACTTGTTATATATAGGTGTGACGTATGTGAGGGTTTATTAGATTATTTTAGGTCGTACTTTAGTTAGTTATTCAATTAGCCCCTGAAAATTTTACGTTTATGTTGATTAAGGACCTGATTTCAGTTTTCTTCTCTAATTTGGTTCTGTTTTAGGTCGATTAGATCCCTGGTTTAATTGGTAAGGTCCCTTGATTTATATTTAGGATTAATTTTGCAATAAAACAGCTTTCTTTTTTTAAGTAACTATATCATAGGAATTAATGAAAATCCCGGTTTGTTAGCTTTGGAATCCCTAGAATTTAAACCTAGTAATGACGGTATATGAAGAAAAAGATAAGGCTTTTGACCATTGGAACTAGTATGTATGTATAAGGAAAGTTGAAAGAATTAAGGGGTAAGATTTAAGGTAGTAATTACGGATAATCAATCAAAAGCTTCAGTTTTAGGAAGATAAGTAACAAACAAAATTTTGAGAAATAAAAAGAGAATGTCACGGGCTAAAATAGGATAGGGATTAAAAGAATTAATTTTGGGATTAAAAAAA
>AWWV01010644.1:0-65260 GCA_001974805.1 Corchorus capsularis | reverse complement strand
AGGTAATCAGTAAAAAGTAAAGAGGTATTTGTAAAGGGTAAAATGGTAATTAGTAAAGAGTAAAATAGTAATCAGTAAAAGTAAAAGGGTAATCAGTAATTAAGTTCAAAAAGTAATGGTAATCAGTAAGAGTAAAATAGTAATCAATAAAAAAGTAAAAAAATAATCAGTAAAGAGTAAAATGATAGTCAGTAATTAAATTCAAAGAGCAAAATGGTAGTCAGTAAAAGAGAAAAAGAAGAAGAGTAAAAAGTGGTAATCAGTAAAAAAGAGTAAGAAAAGAGTAATCAGTAAAAAGAGTAAGAAATGAGTAAAAAATGGTGATCAGTAAAAAAGCTAAAGAGAGTAATTGGTAATAAAGAGTAAGAAATGGTAATCAGTAAAAAAGAGTAAAAAGTGGTATTCAGTAAAAAGGGGTAAAAATGGTATTGAGTAAAAAAGGGAGAGTAAAAAATGGTAATTAAGTAAAAAGAGTAAAAAGTGGTATTCAGTCAAAACAGTAAGAAAAGGGGTAATCAGTAAAAAAAGCAAAATATGGTAATCAGTACAAAGAGTAAAAAATGGTAATTAGTAATCAAGAAATAAAAGGGTAATCGATATTAAGATAATAAGTTAATTTAATCAAAGGTCAATAAAACTCTTTTAATATGGCATGAAAAACTTAAGAATAGAGACAACCAATAATAGAAACCCACAATTAAGTCTAGACTAGTCAGTGCCGTCTTTTGACGGTCGTCGTGGGGGTGCTAATCCTTCCCCACACGTACCCGACTCCCGAACCCTTAGGACTCTGGTTAAGAAGAATGTTTATTAGGTTTAGTGTTGCCTTCGCCAAGCTTAGGTTAATATTAGACTTAATAATCTGATAGGTGGCTAATCACACCTAGGTTAAAAAAGATTAGTGGCGACTCCCATAAGATTCCAGTAGTGTTTCCACCTTTTTAAGTCGTTCAACGGTAGGGTTTGGTACCCCTGGACCCGCACGTTGCGACATTAAGCAAAAGCAAGATCAAAACAGAATTATCATTCAAAGCTTCTTTAATCTCACTCTTAGTAGCTAACATACACTCCTTATTAACTTTCTTAGAACTAGCATGCTTTTCAACTAAATCGCAATTCACATCTAAATTAGCATGATTAGTCTTTTCTTTAGCCCTAAATTCCGAATTCAACCTAGCAAAGTCCTCTTTCAATTTTAATTGATCCTTTAAAACTTCTTGAGGTGATAACAGAATAAAAGTAAAGGGCTTCGTACCACACATGAGGGTATACTTGTTCGTCTCACCATCATGTTGAACCTTGTTGTCATATTGCCATGGTCGACCAAGTAGTACATGGCATGCTTGCATGGGCAAGATATCGCACAAGACATCTCCTTTGTACTTGCCCAAAGAAAGAGAAACTAAAACTTGTTTGTTAACCCTACGAATCTAGTTGCAATCGGTTCAAATCCACCTTTGAGACCCGCCAAAGATCAACTTGAATCACCAAACTTCTAGACTTGTATGTCGACAATCTTCACTAGATAAATCCTCCTTCGTTCGTCGGCCTTAGACCCTCAATTAGACCTGCAATTGAACACCTAAGTTCACAAGATTCACAAACAATTAAGCAATCACAACCTAATTGTTTGCTAGGACTCTACAAGATTGAAGAACCTTAATCTCATCTCTATCATTGAAACAACCTAAGCTATAGGGTTTAGGATGTTTAGAAGTAGGTAGTTGTAACTCTCTCCATCTATAATTATACTATTAGGCTTCCCATTCGCATACATCCTAGTGTGAAACAAATTCTCCCTTTGAACATCCCCTATCACATAGGCACTCAAAGTTCTCCTAGCAACCAAACTAAGTGAAGCTAACTAATCACCATCACCAATAGAATCTAGGCTAAAATCACCTTTTTCTTCACTCAAAAGCTTAATGTGAGTCTTAGATGATGAGCTTGAACCCTCACTTTCCATAGGATCTCTCCTAGCTACTTCCCTTGGTGGTGGAAGTTGAGCATGATTAGCCCTTTGTTGATTTTGGGCCTCTCTTGCTTGTTGAGGATTAGCCAACATATCCATTCTTGTAGACAAGGTGTCAATTTGTTGCATTATAGTTTGCAACATGGTAGCCATATTGGCCTGATTTTGCTCTTTTTCCATTGTACCTACAACAAAAAGAAAAATTAGTAGCAAAAATCCTCACTAGTGTGTGTGTGTATACCTTTGGGCTCTCGTGTTTGCACTAAACCTATGGATTGGCGGTCCACTACTCTCTTGATGATCTCACAAGATTATGCCTTTTACTAGCTTTCAATAGGCCTAATAAGAGCAACTCTTAGAGACCTCTTTCTTCTCGTGACCTACTTGAGAAACAAACAATTAGTAGCAAAATTTTTTTTGTGAATCAAAGGAAAGTGATCTTAAACCAAAACCAAACCACTTATGCAGGTCTTGATGTCGAAATCCTTCTCCAAACTTGCTGCACAAAAACTCAATTCAAGCACAATTCAAACAATCAAATTGATTAGCAAAACCGTAGTACCACTTATCTCCTATTTTGTACCACTTGTCTCCAATAGGGCTTGTAACCTAAAATTCTTCAAATTAAATCTCAATTTACAGCAAAAGCAACCCAAGATACTCAATCAAACACTTAATTAGACTCAATTGCAACAACTTGAACTTAATTGCACAAAAAACCCTAATTCCCAAATCAAACCCTAGATTAAACCCTAGAACCCAAAATTGCGATTAGAGCTACAGATTTTTTTTTATTTTTTCCAGTATTTTTCCCAGAAATATCACACTAAAAGAAGTCTAAATCTCAAATTTCAAAGCTTTCCGACTTCAAACGAACCCAGAACAAAAATCACAAGTTTCTGGTCGAAATTTTTTATTTTTTTATTTTTTTGATATTTTTCAATATAACTACTAGTTATAAGGAACTCAAATCTGAAATTTCAAAGCAAAAAAATGTAAGATGAATCGGCTATGAATTTTCAAGGTTTCTGAATTTTTGAACTTTTCAAGAGAATGGTGCGATATGAGTGTGGGTGAATTTTGATGGATGAAAACGTGATGAATGATGAATAGAAAGATAGATTTACCGATTGAAGATGATAAACCTATGTTCTGATTACCAATTGATACGAATCTAGTTCCAAATCGGTTCAAATCCACCTTTGAGACCCGCCAAAAATCAACTTGAATCACCAAATCTTCTAGACTTGTATGTCGACAATCTTCACTAGATAAACCCTCCTTCGTTCGTCGGCCTTAGACCCTCAATTAGACCTGCAATTGAACACCTAAGATCACAAAATTCACAAACAATTAAGCAATCACAACTTAATTGTTTGCTAGGACTCTACAAGATTGAAGAACCCTAAGTTTGCTCAAACTAGAACAATGAAGCTAAGATAATCAATTTGGGAAAATAATCCTCAACTTTATTGATCAACTCAACTTATGTTTTCAAGAGATAAAAGAGCCCTTATATAGGGGAAGGGTTGGCGCATAACCTACTCCAAACCCAAATCCTAATCCTATAAGGGGCGTCATACATAGATGAATCTAGAAACTATCCTAAAATACAACCAATAGGAAAATAGATGAGGATTGGACTTTAATTAAACAAGGCCCAACCCTAATCAAGGTCCAAACTAAATTATTAACTAAACTAAGATAGAATAAAGGCCCAATTGGCCAAATTACACAATGAAATCCCTAATGCTCAACGATTTCAAGCAAGGTACATGTCTTAGAATCGTTGGGAATATTCCATGGCTTGATGTCTTCAATGCTCTCCAATTGATCTTCAATGGACTTCAAACCTTCAAGATGAGTTCTTACCAAGCCCAATAAAGCATCCTTGAACCTTTTAGCCCGTGCCCTTGTCATTGGACCGGATGAAATGGCTAAAGGATCAAATGGTCGGTCTTGCCCGGATTGTGCCCGGCCTTATGCGATTGGCCCATGACTTGGCCGGCCACATGCGATTCCATCATGCCATGATGAGTCTTGTGCGATGGCATCCCTTCCATGCTCCTCCATGCTTCCTTTGAAACCGGGATCAACCATAGAAGCTTCTAGAATATCCGAGCCATCTCCAAGTTTATCTGTGCCATGATATCCATTGGCTCCATTGTGCTCTTCTATGCCATGATAAGCCCTTGGCGCATCAGTTTAGATCACTTTCCTTTGATTCAAAAAAATTTTTCTACTAATTGTTTGTTCCTCAAGTAGGTCATGAGAAGAAAGGAGTTCTCTAACGAGTTGCTCTTATTAGGCCTATTGAAGCTAGTAAAAGGCATAATCTTGTGAGATTATTAAGAGAGTAGTGGACCGCTAATCCATAGGTTGAGTGTAAACACGAGAGCACAAAGGTATACACACACACACTTGTGAGGATTTTTACTACTAATCTTTGTTCTTTGTGTAAGTACAATGGGAGATAGAAAAGATGGAGAAAATCAAGCCAATGACTTGGCTACCTTGTATCAAAAGCTAAAGCAAAGTATGGACAAATTGGAGAAAAGTGTGGATAACTATGCTAATAGACTTCAATCGACCAAGAGTTTCACATCATCTAGTAGCTCATGGAAAACTCCTTACAAGCAAGATCAGAGAATTCCATTCAAGGAAAAGGAGTGTGTGAAGAAGGAGTTCTTAAGTCCTAAAACCGAAAGTGAGGGTTCAAGTTCATCATCTAAGACTCACATTAAGCTTTTGAGTGAAGAAAAGGGTGATTTTAGCTTAGATTCTAGTGGGGATGGTGATAATGAAAGGGACGATAAAAGGGCTGCAATTGGTGATGGTGATGAGTTAGCTCCACTTAATTTGGTTGCCAGTAGAACTTTGAGTGCCTATGTGAAAGGGGATGTTCAAAGGGAGAATTTGTTTCATACCAGGATGTATGCGAATAGGAAGCCTAGTAGTGTGATTATAGATGGAGAGAGTTGTACAAACATAGTTAGTGATTATTTGGTGAAAGAGTTACAACTACCTACTTTTAAACATCCTAAACCCTATAGCTTAGGTTGGTTCAATGATAGAGAAGAAATTAGGGTTAACAAACAAGTTTTAGTTTCTCTTTCTTTAGGCAGGTACAAAGAGGATGTTTTGTGCGATGTGCTACCAATGCGAGCTTGTCATGTTTTGCTTGGGAAGCCTTGGCAATATGACAACAAGGTGAAACATGTTAGGGAGACAAACAAGTACTCTTTTAAGTGTGGTAAGGTTCCTATCACTTTAATTCCTTTATCACTTCAAGAAGCTTTAAAAGATCAAATTAAATTGAGAGATGATTTTGCTAAATTGGATGCTGAATTTAGGGCTAAAGAAAGGAGTAAATCCGAACCTAAAATTGATGATTGTTTTGATGATAAAACAGCCTTAGTTGCAAAGAGTCTTTTAGATGTTGTTTGCGATGATACTAAACCTAATTTGAGTGTTGTTTGCAATGACACTAAATCTGCTTTAGGTGTTGTTTGTGACGAAACAAAATCTGTTTTGGATGCTAATTTTGATGAAAACAAATCTGTTTTGGTTGATCATAGCATTGAAAATATGACTGTTTTGGGTGAAAAGAAAGAGATTTCTAGGGAAGTTGTTAAAGAGTGTATGTTAGCTACTAAGAGTAGGATTAAGAGTGCTTTACATGAGAATTCTTGTATGATCTTACTTTTGTTTCAAAATACACTAATGGGAACTAACAACTTGGCTGGAGATATTCCAAGTAATATTGTATCTCTTTTGAGTGATTTTGTAGGAATTGGAGTTGTTTTGATACAAAAAGGGAAGCATGAAGCTTACTTTTGTGGGAAAATTCCTAGTGGATTTCCACCCATTAGAGAGGAGAAACTCCATCCATATGGTGTGCGATACGAGTTTATTAAAAGCTTTCCATATGTGGTGCAATATAAGCAAGATTTAAGGACAAATCTTCTTCAAGGGGGAGGGAATGATGCCATTGATTCTAAATGGCCGGATTGACATCATCGCATGAGCCCATTAGCTTTAGTTTGCTTTGTTTGGGCTTAATTCTATCTTAGATTAGCTTATTTTTAAGTTTGAATGTTATTTGCGTTGGGCCTTGTTTGACTACCAATCCTTGTTTGATTATGCTTTTATTTCCTTTTCCTAGTTGGGCTTGGACTAGTTTTTCCCTAGCCCTTATGTTTGGACGAAAATTAGGTCTTATTTTTAGGATTTTGGTTGTTCCCTATGCCTAAATAAAGGGACCAACCCCCTCTTGTAAAGTGAAGTTGAGTTGATTAATAAAGTTGAGGTTTTACACCCAAATTGATTATCTTAGCTTCATTGTTCTTGTTTGAGCAAACTTAGGGTTCTTCAATCTTGTAGAGTCCTAGCAAACAATTAGGTTGTGTGAGTTTAATTGTTTGTGAATCTTGTGATCTTAGGTGTTCAATTGTAGGTCTAATTGAAAGCTTAAGGGAAACGAACGAAGAGATCAAGCTTAGTGAAGATCATCGATTTTACTCATCTAGGAGAGTTGGTGCTTTAAGTCGACTTTGGTGGCTATTCAAAGGGTAGATTTGAATCTAACACAACTAGATTCGTATCACCCAAGGTGCTTGCTTGAGTCCATAGAGAGTTTTGTGAAGTTTGTACACGTAGTCAGGATATTTGTTGTCTTTAACGCCTAGTGGTTGTTCCACATATACCCATTTTCTGCCTACAATGAGATGGTCTACTGGTGGTGGCACTAATGTCCACACTTTGTTCCTCTCGAACTGATTTAGCTCTTCTTGTATTGCAACCATCTAACTTTCCTCTTTTTTAGCATCTTCAAACACTTTAGGCTCAATTTGGGATATAAAGGCAGCAAACTCACAAACTTCTCTTAATGCTCCTCTTGTTCTCACACCTTCATTTGGATTTCCAATGATCAAATCTGGGGGATGAATCTTTTCATATTTCCATGCCTTTAGGAGATCTTCATGATGTTGCTCTTGCCTCTGAAGACTTTCAATAGGTGGATTTTCAATGATCTCTTCAGTGGCTTGCTCATTAGTGTCAGCAGTGGTCATTGCATCTTTTTTGTTCGTCTCGTCAATACCTGCATCATCATCATCTTGCACAACCTTTCTCGGTGCACTATCAGTCTCATAAAGAACAATATAAATAGATTCTTCAACCACCAAAGATGTTTTATTGAACACTTTATAGGCTTTAGAGTTTAAAGTATATGCAGTGATTCGCAAAAACATCAATAGCTTCATCTTTGTGACTAAGAAAGTAAATCCAGGTAAATCTTGAAAAGTCATCAACTATGACAAAACCAAGAAACTTACCAACCATGCTAATGACATCAATGGGGCCAAACAAGTCTAGATGTAGCAACTCCAATGCTCTCGTTGTGGATAAAATATTTTTGGATAAACCATAGCTCTTGACCTAAAGTTCTTTTGGTTCCTGTTACCATTGAAGCGATTGCTTTCCAGAAGAGCTAGTGACATTATTGCTCACTATCTTGAGCTCATTCAACTCATGCTCAAGTTTTTCATTTTCTTCTATTGCATGCTTTAAAACATTTTGAAGTGTGTCTTTTGATTCCTGCATGCTTGTTAGTTCTTTCTTCAAACATTCTAAATCATTCATCAATCCAGAATTCATTTTCTTAAAAGTTTTATACTTTGAAGCCAATTTCTCAAAATCATAATATAGATTATCAAATTCAGATTGTAAATTATCAAAAGAAATAAGAGGATTATTCATTACCTCAGGTTCATCTTCCTTTGCCGTAAGGCACAGGTTGGCTTTGATGTCTTCCTCTACATCACTAGCTTCGACTGAAGAAGTGTCACTGTCAGACCATGTTGAAGCCATCATTGCCTTCTTTTTCTTTCTGTTTTTCTTTTGATTCTTAGCACTGTTCAGTGGACAGTCATTCTTGGTGTGACCAGCCTTTCTACATCCATAGCAAATCAGCCGGTTTTGTTTGCTGACTTTTGCTTTGAATTTATCCTTCTTGAAATTCCTCTTGTTTATTCTTCTTCTTTGAATTTCAGTCTCTTCATCAGATTCTGAGCTAGTGTCATCAATGGTCAGACTATCAATTTCTTCTTCAAGAGCAGAGACCTTTAGTGCTAGACATATTTTCTTCTCAGCAGCCCTTTTCTTTTCATCTTCTTCGCAGCTCCTTAGTTCTACTTCATGAGTGAGTAAAGATCCACAAATTTCATCAAAGGAAGTCTCATTAAGATCTCTTGCTTCTCGAATGGCTGTGGTAAGAGGATTCCAAGATTTTGGTAGCGCTCTCAGCAACTTCTTCACTCTTTCACCTTCTGGGATATCTCTTCCCAAGTGATTCAGTCGATTAGTGATACTACTGAATCTATCGATCAGTGAGGTGACAGTCTCTTCAGGAGCCATCTTGAAGGTTTCATACTCATAATGCAGCAGGTTGATCTTTGATTGTTTGACCTGAGATGTACTTTCATGTGTGACTCTGAGTTTCTCCCAAATCTCTTTTGCAGTTGTGCAAGTAGAGACTCTATTGAACTCAGTGACATTAAAAGCACACTGAAGAGTATTAATGGCTTTAAAATTCAGCTGATACTTTTTTATATCATCTTGTGTCCATTCAGCTCTAGACTTGTCAACGAACTCTCATTCAACTCTTTTGGTTGGTTTCCATGGCCCTTCTTGGATGTTTTCCCACATTTCGTAGTCAGTTGCACAAATGAAGTTCTCCATCCTTGATTTCCAGAACTGATAATTAGTGCTATCAAAGAGAGGAGGGCGGTTGATTGAAAGACCTTCTGCAGCTATGTTGAGATTCGTTGATGATGCCATCATGGATCACTCTTGCGGCTGTTAGTCCGATCAACTCAAGAGCCAGGCTCTGATACCAATTGTTGGTCCACTCAGATGTGCTAGAGGGGGGTGAATAGCACTTTATCGAAATTTTTGAGTTCTCTGAAAAAGCGTTAAATACACTAGTTCAGAGTCGAGTAAATTCACTAATGCAAAGCAGAGAAATAAACATTAAGGAAAAGCAAGTGAAAGTATAAAGGCAATATAAAGACGTTAACAGTTAAATAATTGAAAATCAAAGAGAGTAAGAGAGGATAAAACTGGAACAATAAAGGAAATGATGGAAGAATGGAGACACGTCGATTTACACAGGTTCGGCCTTCCACACCTACGTCCTCTACCTTGGATACCCCATCAAGGATTTAAAATCCACTAATCAGTGAAGTTAATCTGGTCTTCACAACACCTTTTTACAATCCCAAAGCTTCAAACCCAAAGCTTTGACACCGAGTGCAAACCCACACTCAAAACAATCCCAAGTGCACAACCCGCACTTGAATCAACACAAGTGCACAACCCGCACTTGATACACCAAGAAATCAAAACAGAAAGTGTAGAAAATGATCCTTGAAGATCTGAATACACAAGATAAGTCCTAATACAGTCTAAAGATATGAACTTTAAGAACAAAGACTGAGATCCAAAGCAACAAAAAATAAATCAGAAAGATTAATAAGCTTGGACTGCTTGGAATTTGAAATTTTGGAGTTTGTGAGCTAATAGACTTTCAAAAATGCTCCTTAACCTTTTCACAACGGTTAGATTTGAGTTTAAATAGCCCAAGTAGTAGAGTAGTCGTTATCGGGTCAAATTCAAACCATTTGCCCGTTATTTTGTCGTTTTGTCACGCCAGGCTGTTGACAGCTTCAGCGCGTCCGTACAGCGTTGACGTCTTTAGCGCGTCCGTACTGTTTGTCGTCTAGCTGCTAGTCGCTTTAATCTCCAGATCATTAATCTCACTAATGTCTTCCAGTCTTCTTCGAACTTCAAAATTCAGTCTTGACTTTTACATTCTTCATGTGCTCTGACTTAATCATACTTCTTCAAATACAAGCTTTGCCTTCTGAAATTGATGTCTTTATGTTCCACATGACCTTCTTCTTAAAATGTTGCATTGTTCAAGTGCTCAAGGCTTCATGGCATTCTCATACTTTAGCACCATTGATGAAGCTTTCTTTAAATCTTCAATCTTCATCTTTTACTTGACTTGAACTTGCTTCATATGTTCTGCCTTCATGAGGGTCTTCATGTAAATTTTTATTAGCTTGACTTGAACCCTTGGAATTCTTCGAATCTTCAAGTAAGAATATTTCCGATGCTAATTGTCTTGTGCCATCTCACTGTGATAGTCTCATTAATTATCTTCCAGTGCTAGATACAACCTTCCTCAATTAAAGGTACTATTGCACACTCATAAGATTCATTAGTCATCATACTTAGGCTTATTTTGTTATCATAAAAAACATGTGGGTTCAACAAGGTTTGGGGTGGAGGTGGGAGTTTGTAATTCCTTCCCCAATTGGTTACGTACTTATTCTACAAAAACCAAGCAGGTTCATTCGTCCATGGCTTGGGAATCATTATTTCCATTGATTTTAGGGGTTTGCTATTTACCGCCCCCCCTTTTTATAATTTTTGACACTTTTGCCCTTTGCTCCAGTTTGTAATATTTCAAATCCTCTGAAATCTCCAAAAACATGCTAATTATTAACGTGAAACAAGCCGGGAACTCCGGAAATGGACGATAACGTGGGCTGATGTAAAAAATATTTTAAAATTTTTTTTTTAAAAAAAAAAATCTTTTTGTTTTAAATTTTTTTAATATTAATTAGTTTATGATTAGTTTTAATTAGTTAATTAAAATTACTTAGTTTATTAGTTTATGTTTAATTAGTATCTAATTAGTTTATTAGTAATTAGTATTTAATTAGTTTATGATTAAAATGAAGGAAAATGAATTTGAAGATTTGTTAAAAATGAAGTTTGAATAAGTTGTTAGAAATGAAGTTTAGGGTTTGAAGGTTGAGAGTTTGAAGAAGTTGTTAGAAAGTTCAAAATATGAACAAAGGGCAAAAGTGTAAAAAGGGGGCGGTATTTAGCAAAAGGGGGACGGTAAATAGCAATCCAGTTGATTTTATGGGGTATTTGGAAGGCTCGCAATGCTTTTGTTTTAAGTAATACCCGGCTAGTGTGGAGGCAATCTTGCAATATGCTTCGAATTTAGCAAGGGAGTCACATGATGCTTTCCGACATCGTTGGAGTATCATACCAAGATTAAATACCGCCCCTTTTATTAGGCACCGATTCACTTGATAAAGATTAAGATTAATTGTGAAAATCAAACTAATTAGTATCTTGATCTCAATGTGTCTCAGGTCTTAGAAAGATCCTTGTTCTTCCACAATTTGGAGAGCTGCCTCAGTGGGCTGTTGGTAATTGAGATTTGATTTTGACTTTTAAAGTATTATTATTATTCCTTTATATAATTCATCTTAATTATGAATTTAATTGAGAAATTTATTAATCTTAATACATTCCCCCTTCTTTTCCAACCGAAGCTCTTCTTCCCAACATCTAAATCCAAAAAATACACCAAGCAGCTTTGATTTTAATACAGTCCTCTCCAGTTTTACTTTTCTTTATAAAATTTTTCGCTAAAGAATAAAGATGGAGATGGAGAGGATACTGATGCCAAAGGAGGAGATTCTATGGAAGAGCTTAAGGGCCTCCGAATTACTGACCTTGACGACGACGACGTTGCCGAAGAAGAGGAAAAAAAAAAAAAAAAAAAAAAAAAAAAAAAAGGAAAGACAACAGGAAAAAGGACCGCCGTTTTAATAGTTAACGGGAAAATTACCTTAAACTCCTCATATTTGTTCTTACAAATTAGTATAAGACGTGTCGTTTGCCGTTGAAAACGCGCATGTTTTTCTCTCTCTAGAATTCTTCATTTCATATTTTTCCTTTCTTTCTTTCATGGGTTTTGGCCTTTGCGGCTTTGCCTCCTCTTTCTTCTCTCTCTCCCCATGTCCAACATTCTTTGAATCCTCTCTCCAATTACAAGAAAGAAAACCCAGAAAAAGGTCAAACTTTTTTGTTTGGAAGTTTTTTAGAGAAATTGTGGGAGAGAAGGGGGAGATTGACTATGGATATAAGGAGATTGGCGTTGGTGGTCTTGGTGGTGGCCGTGGCGGTGGTGGGTGAATTTGGTGGTTCTAGTTATGCAAACGTCATGACTTTTGATGTGAAACGTAAATTTTCAGGCAAAGCCAGGAATTTGAGTGCTTTGAAAGCTCATGATTATCGTCGTCATGGTAGACTTCTCTCTGCCGTGAATGTTGATCTCCCTATGGGTGGCAACGGTCATCCCACTGAAACTGGGTTAGTTTTTCTTCCTTTTTTTTTGGGGGTTTGAATGTTTATTTTTCTTCTTATGGATTATTTTTCCTAAGAAGGCTTCCCTTTTTTTTTCATTTATTTATTATTATTATTATTATTTTGCTATTTGTTTTCCCTTTGTAACAAAAATTTGGTTTAACCAAATTATGAATTTTTTTAGATATGGTGGTGGTGAATAGTAACTAAGTTGACTTATTCCGTGAGATCCAATTACTGCAAAAGTAAACTGCTGCTTAATTGATTGTTTTTCTATTATTTTTCAGTTTCCTTGTTCAGTTTTATCTTTATGCATAAAAAATCGCTGCTGTTTATATTCCATGGAGGCAATGTTTCGTGCTTAATTGCTCTCAAATTCCCTTGAGTACATGTATCTATAATTTAAGCTAAAATATTTGAAAAGCAGCTTATTTCAGCTAATGGAAGCTTAGGACTTAGCTGACTTGCTGTTAAAGAGGAATTTGTTTTCTTTGCATTTATTTTGTGTATGTGTTGTTTAAGAATAAGAACATTTCTCTTATGCAATAATACATGGGGTGCTAATTGATTGCTCATTTTCAGGCTTTATTTTGCTAAAATTGGATTAGGTAATCCATCAAAGGACTACTATGTGCAAGTTGATACTGGAAGTGACATTCTATGGGTGAATTGTGCGGGATGTGACAAGTGCCCTACAAAAAGTGATCTTGGTGTATGTTCCTTTTATAACCTGATATGATCATACATGTCACACATGACACTCATGAGTATTATCTAATAGTTAAAATTCTGGTTGTTCTGTTTTCAGTTACGATAATATTTTTGTTTAGAAACATTTTTTTTTTAATTTATTGCAGATAGGTTTAACACTTTATAATCCAAAGGGCTCCACCACTTCTAGCCTTGTTTATTGTGATCAAGATTTCTGTACTTCAACCTATGATGGTCAACTCCCTGGTTGCAAGCCCGATATTCAGTGTCAATACAATGTTGTTTATGGTGATGGAAGCTCAACTGCTGGATACTTCGTAAAGGACACTGTACATCTCCAGCAGGTGACTGGAAACCTTCAGACTGGATCTACAAATGGGACCGTAATATTTGGGTCAGTTGGACTTCTGATTTGATATCATACATATTCAATATTTGGTTTACTGGTTCCTTATTTGAAGACATCCAAAAACGAGATCCTGCTCATCTCGAGCTGATTTTCCTCCTTCCACTTCTTTCTTACCTTGGCTTATATGGATGTTGGTACACTGCTGCTGATATTTTATTTTATTATTTACACAATCGTCATTTGGTTTAGGTGTGGTGCTAAACATTCTGGGGAATTAGGTACATCAAGTGAAGCACTAGATGGGATACTTGGATTTGGACAAGCAAATTCATCAATGCTTTCACAACTAGCTGCAGCCGGGAAAGTTAAGAAAATTTTTGCACACTGTTTGGATAATACAGACGGGGGTGGAATATTTGCAATTGGTGAAGTGGTATCACCAAAAGTTAATACAACTCCTATGGTTCCAAACCAGTAAGTGACCTATCTTAGATTAATATTTATGGTTTTTATAACTAATGACTTCTAATTTTATTTGTTCACATTGTTGGTGATATTAACAATCAACAGTGTGCAAAAATAAGTTTACAAATGACAAATAGCAGTTAACATAGTTAAAACAGAGACTTCTGTAGTGGCATTAACATCATTGTACTACATAACTTCTATTTGTCATTTGTAAACTTGATGTTTGCTCCTCCAAGGCTAAGTAATGGTAGAAAATACTGTGTATTAAAGTGACTTTATCAAGTGATTTCAAGGTACATTTAGAAGTGAGAAAAATACGCGAAATAAAGTTAACTCTTGTGCTGTTTACTTGAGTTTGGTTATGGATTGCCTTGCAGCTTGTATGTTTTGTTTTAAATCTCACTTCTTCATTTTATTATTAATAATAAACTGGAAAATTCTTGGTTCTTCATTTGATATTTACTTTGATGAATAATCTTAGGGCACATTACAATGTTGTAATGAAGGCTGTTGAGGTTGGTGATTCTGTTATAGACCTTCCAAGCGATATTTTTGACAGCGGAGATCAAAAAAGAACAATAATTGATAGTGGTGCAACCTTAGCATATCTTCCATTAACAATTTATCAGCCACTAATGAATAAGGTTAATTCCCTTCCTCACCTTACTTTGATTTGAAATTGTCTAGTGATTACTAACATTGTACTTTCTGTCGATAGATTCTCGCTCAGCAGCCTTCATTGAAATTGCATACGGTGGAGGACGTATATACTTGTTTTAAGTTTTCAGATAAGTAAGAAACTTGCTGCAATTTTAGACTTTAGCATATATGTTTGGAATATATGTTTTTTTTTCCCGTCTATCAGTACTATATATAATAGCATATATGCAAAATGGTGCACTTGCAACTTCTAACATTTCAAGTTTTTGTTACTTTTGGCCACATTTGCTTTAATTTGATTAATAAACAGGTTATGCGTTAATTTTCTTGCTGCTATATATAAATATTTTTCTACAATGTTAACTGTAGTTTATTACTTGTTATGCTGTTATTATTTGCTCTAGCTTTTTGAAACTGATATGTCTCATTTTGGATTAATTTCCAAATGGAGAACATTGTTCATTATTATTTTGGAATAATAATTAAAACGAAAGTTTGATCAAGGATGCAATTTAAGAAAAAAAGGTCAAAAGTCAAATGCTCTACTTTTAAGATTTTAATTTGTTCTCAAGGTAAGTTGCGAGATGAGACGGCATAAGTTTACTGCAAAACTTTTCTTAATTTGAACAACCAAAATGACCAGAAATGTTATTCTTGCTTAGAAAACAATTTTGGCGTCAATGTCTAACGAGTCATAAATATCACAAAATTGTAATAATTACATTACCGATTAATAGATTTTTAATTCTACCTGTGGCAAAGTCTTCTACTTGATAATTTTTTATCTCTTTGTTATGATTATGAGGACGGGAGCTATTTATTATACTTTGCCTTCATCTTTAGCTGAAACAATTCTTAAAACCATTATTTATATTCTACACAATACAAAGGAAACACTTTTGATTGCATTCTCTTTGTCTTGGTTACCTTGGTTAGTTCGTATCTTTTACCTTAAGGTTTGGTTACTTGTGTTTGATTGATTGATGCCTTTTCTTTCAATAATTCCTTGGAATCACATTTTTCTGAGACTTGTGGTTTCTTTTTTTCCCTCCTTTCTGTGCTTTAGTGTTGATGATGCATTTCCAGTAGTAAAGTTCCATTTTGAAGATTCCCTCGTTTTAACAGTTTATCCCCACGAGTATCTGTTCAACATTCGTGTAAGTACAATACATTTCCTGACATCGGTATTTGTGAGTATTATAATGCTAATAATAATACATTTCCTTAAGGGCCTTTGAGTCTTTTCAGGGTTTAGTTTTAAATGTAGTTAAGAAATTTCATGTGCCCAATTTACAAAAAGAATAATAATATTTCTCTTTGTCCCTTACAGTAGGTATGACGAGCATGCCTTATCAGGTAGTGAAAAAAATGACTTTTATAAGCATACAATGAACTTTTCGATTAAGGGAATCCTATATTTGACAAATAAGGGATTTCTATCTTATTTTGATTCCTTGTAGCTTTAAAAAATTGAGGATACAAACATGTTTTTTTTTTTTGGCCAAAGATACAAACATGTTCTTTCTGTAATAATTTTTATTATTGTTGTCACAGAAGTTAATTATTAGTTGGGTAGCAAATTGTTGAATCGTTCAATATAGTCTTATAGTGTCGTTCTCATTTTTCTTCCTGGATTTTCCATTGCTTTCTGCAGGGCGGTGCTTGGTGCTTTGGTTGGCAGAACAGTGAAATGCAATCTAAAGATGGCAAAGATATGATTCTTTTGGGAGGTATATCAAGAGTTAGTTGTCCCTGTGCTTCTATGGATCTTATTTGATGTCCCGTTCTATTGGTCTAAATACATGTGGTATTCTTTTAGTTGGTTGAGATAAACTTCAGATTAAAAATTAAGATGAAAGCATGTTCCATAAAGAGTTTCAACCATTTAATGATAACTCCTGGCCTTGTAATTGGCAATCACTAGTAATATATTTTTGGCTTTTCCTCGCTTCTTCATGGCCCTATCATCTTCAGCAACATTATAGCCTTTGAGCTTCTCCTTTAAAATAACGACCAGAAAAGAGTTCCAACAGACCATAGAACTTTTTCCCCCAACACTATAGTTTATAAAATTCTTTCTGACATCATGTAAAGCAATATCCATTACAGAAACCAAAATTTAGTTTTGCATATATTTGGCTCTTTTAATTCCACAGTTTTCAACTTTTCTGCTAAAATCAAAGCTTATTTATGTGAATTTTAATGTTCTGTATGCTGCTTCTGTGCTTGGTGATTGGTGGCGTTGATCTTCTCCTACAAAATGCTGACTATTGGAAGATCATTGCAGTGATGTGTTTTAGCTAGTCAGTGACGTTTTACTTTTAATTTGCTACAAAGTGAAGCAGATAACAAATTAATGTGAGAGGTTGTACTTGTGATACTAATTGGTATTTGCTTGATCACTTTGCAATGCAGATTTGGTGCTTTCAAATAAGTTGGTTGTATATGATATTGAGAATCAGACCATTGGATGGACTGAATACAATTGTGAGTACTCCGTTCCTAGGATTTCATCTTTTTGGTTGAATCCTTTGATTAAGTTTTTATTTCTTGCTTACTGTTTGCTGCATCTACAATGTTCACACTTGTTCTGACACTGTAATTATGGTCGTTCAGGTAATTATAGTTCTTACTGTAGGATCTTAGGGAATCTTTTCAATGGTCTTTTGCTATGTTTCCTTTTAACTTCTATAGTTAAATAACTGTTTATTAAATAATATTTTGTTCCGAATTGAGTCCACCTTTCTGTTTTGAGAACTTAAAGCTACATCTTAATTTCTGTTTATTAGTAGTGAGAACTCTTACTTTGTCTGCAATTTATCAAATTGATTCCAACTTTCTTTTTTGAGCACTAAAAGCTATATCTTATTTTCTGTTTATAAGTAGTGAGAACTCTTACTTTTGTCTGCAATCTATCAAATTTTATGTGAATTTTCTTTAGATGGTCATTGGCTTTAAAAAAAATATGAAGAACCAAAAATATTAAAAGTTTCAATTCTAAATTTGGTCCTTATAGTAACTCAATCGTGCCACTTTACTCATATCTCCATTCTGTAGTTTTTGTCATGCTACCCTAATTGAAGGTTAGAGTGTGAATTTGGTCCCTCTACACTCTAAATTTTATGAATTCTGTCTCTCTATTATTGAATAAGATCCGTATACATCTATTTCCTTAAAATTTGTCGGTTCAAGTGGTTCACCACATGTTTCCCTTAAACAAGTTTTTATTTATTTATTTTTTTTTTTTAAAAAGGGGAGATTGTGGAAAATGGGTTTGAGCAATCAGCAAGCATCCATGAGGATTCTCTTGGAATTGGTGATTAGTATGCTAGGGAAATTGAAAATTTACATGAGATGCATGTGTCTTCATTTTATAATGACACATCCTTAATGCCTTGTTGATTTAATGCATAAAAAAATGTTCTTGATATATTCTGTGTTCTAGATTCACATCCCATCATTAGGGTTTATTGTTTTGCCTCGTTCTTACATGGGTTCCTTTTGTTTTCATTACTGTGCCTTTATATATAATTCTGAATCAAAAATTGGTTGTGGAAGGAAAGTGACTTGTCTGATATGTTTGTGGTGATAAATTTTTAGGCACTTCAAGCATCAAGGTGAAGGATGCAAGTTCTGAGGCGGTCTATTCTGTTGGTGCCCATGATATTGGTTCAGCTTCCAGTCTTACATTTGGAGGAATTCTAACATTCTTGTCTATACTAATTGCTTTACTGCACCCTTCTATAGCTTAGATTTTTGAAACCAGCAGTACAGCATTCTTTCATTCTGTTTGTACCTGTAACACACAAAATTTCAAAGTCTAAAATTAAGACAAGAAATATTGGAGTTCAAATAAGAATTTTATTGATTGATCAAATTGATGCAAGTACAATCCTTGGAAATTCTAATAATAAGAAATTGTCCTATGATTCTTCTCCTTTGCAAAATTATGCTTCAAGATTTGTTTCAAGGGTCGAATGACTTGATCTTGAACTTGATGATAATTTGAGAGTTTGATTTGATTTGATTTGATTTGATTCAAGGGTCAAATGACTTGGTCTTGAATTGATAATTTAATTCAAGGGTCTTGACAACTTGATCTTGAATTGTTGAATTGATGACTTAGGAATTTGATTTGATTCGAGGGTCTTTGATGACTTGATCTCGAATTGATGATAATTTGATTCAAGGGTCGAATGACTTGATCTTGAGCGAACACAAATAATCTTCTTCAAATATGTTGATGAAGATCAAAATAATAATTTCTTGAAAGCGAGTTTTTGTAAATCTTTGATAATCTTCTTAGATCTTCTTTGAAAGAAAAATAATCATCCATATACGTGGATTTTCTTTCAATAATTTCCCAATAACTGGGTCTTCAGTAATTCTCCAATAATTGAATCTTCTTTGAAAGAAGAATTGTCCACATATGTGGATCTTCTTTCAATCTTCTTAAGCTTTGGTGAAGATCAGAATAAGAACATCTAAAATATTTCAGAGTTTTTCTGCTTCAGAGGTTTTCTGCTTTCTGAATTGTGTGTCTTGAAAATGACTTGGAAGCTTGGTATTTATAGTGGGGGATGGAGAGTTTCAAGATAACTTAATTTCTCCTTGTTATTTATCTCTAAACAATTAATTTTAATTAGAGATAAATAAGATGACACAGCAGTGAATTCTGATTGGTTAATGCTTGAAAAATTAAGATTTGATTGGCCAGATAATGCAATTTTTTTACCAATTATCTCAATTTAATTAGAGAAAAAAGGTGATCACTCACAACTTAATTTTGGATGGTCAAACCATTAAACATTGAAATTTAATTGGTTAGACCATGTGTCATATTTATCTACCATTTTTCCTAAGAAAATATCCAATAAATTTAAGGATAAATTCTCAAAAGAAATTTGTAGGAAATTTCTGATTGGCCGAAATTTCTTGCTCTACAGTACCATAATTCTTTTTTTTTTACATCAAACTGTTGTACCAGATTTCTTTTTTACCCTTTTTCAATGAAAATGTGTGTTTTTTGTTATTTATTATTGGGAAAAATCCTATTAGGTGTATTGAGTTTAATTTATACATTATCATGGACAATTAATTTGAAAATTTATGGAATTTGGATACACCCTCTTTGAAAATTTTTGTGTAGTCTTGCTAAATTCTACTGACTGTATATTGTATAATTTTCCATACATTATGATACGAATCTAGTTGTGTTAGATTCAAATCCACCTTTGAATAGCCACCAAAGTCGACTTGAAACACCAAAACTTCTAGACTTGTAGAATTCGATAAACCTAACCTAGTCTTCTTCTTTGTTCGTCGGCCTTAAACTCTCAATTAGACCTGCAATTGAACACTTAAGATCACAAGATTCACAAACAATTAAGCAATCACAACCTAATTGTTTGCTAGGACTCTACAAGATTGAAGAACCCTAAGTTTGCTCAAACTAGAACAATGAAGCTAAGATAATCAATTGGGTGAATAAACCTCAAATCTTTATTGAAAACTTAACTTATGTTTATAAGAGGGGGATGGTCCCTTTATATAGTAGTAGGGGACGCCCCTCACCCTAATCCTAAAGCCTTAAGGGCGGCATAACATAAAGGAAGGATCAAGGAAATTGCCTACTCCTTGTCCTACTAGGAAAAGTAAATAACATAACTTAATTAAGCAAGGATTGGACTTAGTCAAACAAGGCCCAATCCAATGTCTTCTAAACTAATTAAATAGCTAATCTAAGATAGAACTAAGCCCCATATGGCCAAATTACATAATGGAAGAATCAAGGCTCAACGATTTCAAGCAAGGTGCATAGCTTGGAATCGTTGGGAATATTCCTTAGCTTATGATCTTCAATACTCTTCAATTGATCTTCAATGGACTTCAAGCCTTCAAGATGAGTTCGAACAATGCCCAATAATGCTTCCTTGAACCTCTTAGCTCTAGCCCTAGTCATAGGACCTAATGGCATCTCTAAAGGATCAAATGACCGATTAAGCTTCTCCTTGCTACTTGAAGTAGGATTTGCGATTCCCATGCTACTTGAATTAGGGTTTGCGATTCCTCCTCTTTCTTCAAGCTTGTCCATGCTTCCTTCAAGTCCTTGATCAACCTTTCCATGATCTCCATTGTGCTCTTCATGTCCATGATAAGCCCTTGGCGCATCATCCCCTCTCCCTTGAAAAGGATTTGTCCTCAAATCTGCATCACTATCAAACAAGGATAAGTCTGAAACATTAAAAGTAACACTTACATTGCCATATTCACTAGGAAGATCTAGCTTGTAGGCATTGTTGTTGATCCTCTCCAAGATTTGGAATAGACCATCTCCACGAGGTAGGAGCTTAGACTTTCTCTTTTCAGGGAACCTTTCCTTCCTTAGATGCAACCAAACCCAATCTCCATGTTAAAAGATGATCTCTTTGCGCCCTTTGTTAGCAACCTTCATGTAGTGTTGTGTTTTCTTCTCAATTTGAGCTCGAACTCTTGTATGAAGATCCTTAACAAAGTCGGCCTTTCTTTCACCATCCATGTCGACTTGCACACTCAAAGGTAAACTCAACAAATCCAATGGGGTTAAAGGATTAAAGCCATACACAGTTGCAAAAGGTGAACATCCAGTAGTGCTATGTATGCTTCTATTGTATGCAAACTCAACATGAGGTAGACAATCCTCCCAAGTTCTTAAGTTCTTCTTAATTAATGCCCTAAGCAAGGTTGACAAAGTCCTATTAACTACTTCAGTTTGACCATCGGTTTGAGGATGACAAGTAGTTGAAAATAACAACTTAGTACCTAACTTAGCCCATAAAGTTCTCCAAAAGTGACTTAAGAACTTAGCATCTCTATCACTCACAATCGTCGTAGACATTCCATGTAGTCTAACAATTTCCTTAAAGAACAAATTAGCTACATTAATGGCATCATCTGTTTTAGTGCATGCAATGAAGTGTGTCATCTTAGAAAACCTATCAACAACTACAAAGATAGAATCTTTACCTCTCTTAGAACGAGGTAAACCTAACACAAAATCCATGCTAATATGAATCCATGGTTCATGAGGAATAGGCAAAGGAGTATACAATCCATGAGGCTTAGATGTAGATTTAGCTGGCAAACAAACAATGCAACTAGAAACATGTTTCCCTACACCATATCGCATCTTAGGCCGAAAGAAGTGTTCATGCAATATCTCATATGTTCTATCAACTCCAAAGTGACCCATTAAACCCCCTTCATGTGATTCCCTCACAAGAACATAACGCAATGAGCAAGAAGGCACACACAATCTAGATTCTTTAAAAAAAAATTCATCATGCTTATAATACTTTCCAAATCCAGAATTTTCACATGCTTTAAAGATCTCACCAAAGTAAACATCACTAGCATACAATTCCTTAATAAACTCAAATCCAAGAAATTTAGAATCAAGCATGGAAAGTAAGACATACCTCCTTGATAAAACATCGGCTACAACATTCTCCTTACCTTGTTTGTATCGCACAACATAAGGAAAACTTTCAATGAACTCACTCCACTTAGCATGTCGTTTGTTCAACTTTTATTGGCCTCTCAAATACTTCAAACTTTCATGATCCGTGTGAATCACAAATTCTTTAGGCCAAAGATAGTGTTGCCATGTTTGTAATGCTCTAACAAGAGCATACAACTCTTTGTCATAGGTTGGATAATTCAATGCAGCCCCATTCAACTTCTTAGCTACGGGCTTCCCACCTTGCATCAAAACAGCTCCAATTCCAACCCCTGATGCATCACATTCAATCTCAAAAGTATTGTTAAAGTTAGGCAAAACAAGCAAAGGAGCATTAGTTAGTTTTTCCTTCAAAGTCTCAAATGCCTCTTGTTGTTCTTTTCCTCACTTGAATGGTGCATTCTTCTTCATCACACTAGTAATAGGGGCGGCTAAGGTGCTAAAGTCCTTAACAAACCTCCTAGAGACTCCAGCTAAACCATGAAAAGATCTCACTTGACCAACGTTGGTGGGGGTTGGCCAATCTTTGATAGCTTTGATCTTCTCCTCATCAACTTCTATACCTTGCGATGACACCACAAAACCAAGAAAAACAAGCTTGTTTGTGCAAAATGTGCACTTCTTAAGGTTAGTATACAACTTCTCAACCCTAAGTACATCTAACACACAACGCAAATGCTCAACATGTTCATCTAGGTTTCGGCTATACACAAGTATATCATCAAAATAAACAACAACAAACTTGCCAATATAAGCTCTCAAAACATGATTCATTAACCTCATGAAAGTACTAGGTGCATTAGTCAATGCAAAAGGTATAACTAACCATTCATACAACCCTAGCTTAGTTTTAAAGGTAGTTTTCCATTCATCACCCTCTTTCATGCGAATTTGATGATAGCCACTCTTTAAATCAATCTTAGAAAATAAGCAAGCACCATGCAATTCATCAAGCATATCATCTAATCTAGGAATAGGGTGACGATACTTTACTATTATGTTGTTTATTGCCCTACAATCAACACACATTCTCCAAGTCTCATCCTTCTTAGGAACAAGCAAAACAGGAACTACACATGGAGAAAGGGTTTCACACACAAAACCCTTTTGTAGTAGCTCTCCAACTTGTTTCTCCAACTCCTTTGTTTCTTCAGGATTTGTCCTATAAGCTGGCTTATTAGGTATTTGCGCTCCAGGGATGAAGTCAATTTGATGTTCAATCCCCCTAATTGGTGGTAAACCACTAGGAATTTCCTCAGGAAACATATCTACATAATCACTCAAAAGAGAAATAATGTTTCTTGGAAGCTCTTATTCCAAGTTGTTAGTAGCAACAAGTGTATTTTTAAGCAAAAACAAGATCAAAACAAAATTATCATTCAAAACTTCTTTAAACTCACTCTTAGTAGCTAACATACACTATTTAACAACTTTCTTAGAACTAGCATGCTTATCAACCAAAACAGATTTGTTGTCAACGCAATTCACACTAGAACTAACATTCTTAGCCTTTTCTTGAATCCTATATTCCGATTCCAATTTAGCAAAATCCTCTTTCAATTTTAATTGATCTTTTAAAACTTCTTGAGGTGATAAAGGAATCAAAGTAATAGGATGCTTACCACAAACAAAAGAGTACTTATTTGTCTCACCATCATGATGGACCTTGTTGTCATATTGCCATGGTCGACCAAGTAAGACATGGCATGCTTGCATTAGAAGCACATCTTATAACACTTCATCATTGTACCTGCCCAAAGAAAGAGAAACTAAAACTTATTTGTTAACCTTAATCTCCTCTCTATCATTGAACCATCCTAAACTATAGGGCTTAGGGTGTTTGGTAGTGGGCAACAACAACTCCTTCACTAAATACACACTAGCTATGTTTGTACAACTTCCTCCATCAATGATCACACTACTAGGCTTCCCACACGCATACATCCTAGTATGAAACAAATTCTCCCTTTGATTGTGCACATCTCCTTTAACATAGGCACTTAAAGTTCTTCTTGCAACTAAGTTCAAGAGTGCCGGTGTATTACCATCATCATCATCCTCATCATCATGTGCAAATCCCCTTTCATCATCTCCATCACCACTAGATCCTAGGGCAAATTCTTCATCTTCACTCACAACCTCATCATGATCATTAAGATACATAACCTTCTTGTTAACGCAATCCTTAGCATAATGACCAATTCCTTGACACTTAAAACACTTAAGATAACTCTTAGAAGAAGAACTTGATGAAGACTTAGAATCGGATTTAGGATCCCTTTTGCGCCACCTCTTTCTCCTTGTTGAATGATTTCTCATCTTTCTTAATTGGAGTTTTCCATGAGCTTGATGATGATGCAAAGCTCTTCTTAGCACCATTCCTATTAACTTGGCTCTCGTCTTTCAAAGCATGTTGAAGCAATTCCTCAACATCATACTGTTGTTGCATCTCCATTATATCATGAATATCTCTATTCAAACCTGCCATAAACCTAGCCATGGTGGCTTGTGGAGCTTCATCAACCTCGGCCCTAGACATCAACAACATCATCTCCGAGTAGTACTCATCAACACTCCTTGTCCCTTGCCTCAAAGATTGCAAGCTTTGATAAAGAGAATTGACATAGAAACTTGGAACAAATCTCTTTCTCATGAAACTCTTCAATTCCAACCAAGTTCCAATAGGTGTCTCCAAATTTCTCCTCCTTGATTGCACCAATTGATTCCACCAATTCAAAGCATTCTCTGTGAACTCAAGGACAGCAATTTGTACCTTCTTGGATTCGGCATGGGGGTGATAATCAAAGTACATGTCCAATTTTGACTCCCACTCCAAGTAATCCGATGGTGACCCTCTCCCATTGAATTTAGGGATTTTGTACTTTATGTTGTCTTTTGGCTCCTCTCTTTCAATTCACCTCCTAGGCCGCAAATTATCATTATAGGCTTGACCTCCAATCTCTTGTTGCCTCAATCTCTCCATAGGATCGATTCTAGGAATAACTTGTCTTGGTGGTGGAGGTTGAACTCTTTCATTGTTGTGTGCGACATTGGCTCCTTGTTGAGCTTGTTGATTTCGATTTTCTATGGCATCCAATCTAGTATTCACGTTGCCAAGTTGTTGAATTATTTGTTATAACAAGGCATTCGTGTTTACTTTTTGATTTTGTTCTTCTTGTCTATCTCCCATAGTACCTACACAAAGAACAAAGATTAGTAGTAAAAATTCCTCACAAGTGAGTGTGTGTATACCTTTGTGCTCTCGTGTTTGCACTCAACCTACGGATTGGCGGTCCACTACTCTTTTGATGATCTCACAAGATTATGCCTTTTACTAGGTCCAATAGGTCTAATAAGAGCAACTCCTAGAGAACTCCTTTCTTCCTGTGACCTACTTGAGGAACAAACAATTAGTAGCAAAATTTTTGTGAATCAAAGGAAAGTGATCTAAACCAAAACCAAACCACTTATGCAGGTCTTTTATGTCGAATTCCTCTTCCAAACTTGCTACACAAAAACTCAATCAAAACAACACAAATCAACCAAATCAATTAGTTAAAAACCCTAGTACCACTTGAATCTAATTTTATACCACTTATCTCCAATAGGGTTTGTAACCTGAAATTCTTCAAATTAAACTTCAATTCACAGCAAAAGCAACCCAAGAATCTCAATCACCCAACCAATTAGGGTTAATTGCAACAAATTGAATCAATTGCACAAGATAAACCCTAATCCCCAAATAACCAGCAAAGTAACCCTAGAATCCAAAATTGCGATTAGAGCTACGGATTTTTTTGATTTTTTTCAATACTTTTCCTAGAAATATCACACTAAAAGAAGTCTAAATCTCAAATTTCACAGCTTTCCGAGCTCAAACGAATCCAGAACAAAAATCACAAGTTCCTGGTCGTAATTTTTTTTTATATATATATATTAATATAACTACTAGTTATAAGGACCTCAAATCTGAAATTTCAAAGCAAACGGAGTTAAGATGAATCCGCTATGATTTTTCAAAGTTTCTGATTTTTTGAACAATATGGTGCGATAAGAACTAGATGAAGTTTTATGGATGAAAACTTGATGAATGATGAATAGAAGGATAGATTTAACGATTGAAGATGACAACCTATGCTCTGAATACCAATTGATACGAATCTAGTTGTGTTAGATTCATATCCACCTTTGAATAGCCGCCAAAGTCCACTTGAAACACCAAAACTTCTAGACTTGTAGAATTCGATAAACCTAACCTAGTCTTCTTCTTCATTCGTCGACCTTAAGCTCTCAATTAGACCTGCAATTGAATGCTTAAGATCACAAGATTCACAAACAATTAAGCAATCACAACCTAATTGTTTGCTAGGATTCTACAAGAATGAAGAACCCTAACTTTGCTCAAACTAGAACAATGAAGCTAAGATAATCAATTGGGTGAATAAACCTCAAATCTTTATTGAAAACTTAACTTGTGTTTACAAGAGGGGGATGGTCCCTTTATATAGTAGTAGGGGACGCCCCTCACCCTAATCCTAAAGCCTTAAGGGCGGCATAACATAAAGGAAGGATCAAGGAAATTGCTTACTCCTTGTCCTACTAGGAAATGTAAATAACATAACTTAATTAAGAAAGGATTGGACTTAGTCAAACAAGACCCAACCCAATGTCTTCTAAACTAATTAAATAGCTAATCTAAGATATAACTATGTGATGCGCCAAGGACTTATTATGGACTTGAAGACAAGCATGGAGAGCAAGGAAAGGATATGCAAGGGCTGCAAGGAAGCATGAAGATGCATGGAGACCATGGAGATATCGATAATCATGTTCCAAGCACTAAGAAGATGCCATTTGATCCATTGAAGATGCCTATTAGTCCGATGACAAGAGCAAGAGCTAAGAGATTCAATGATGCACTCATGGGCCTTGTTCGAACTCATCTTAAAGACTTGAAGACCATTGAAGTTCAATTGAAGAGCTTTGGTGATGATTTGGGCAAGAAATTACAAATTAATTACAAGTTCATCACTTTGCTTGCTATTGATTCTAAATGGCTGGATTGACATCATGGCATGAGACCATTAGCATTAGTTTGCTTTGTTTGGGCTTAATTCTATCTTAAATTAGTTTATTTTTAAGTTTGGATGTTATTTGGGTTAGGCTTTGGTTGACTAAGTCCAATCCTTGTTTAATTATGTCTTTATTTCCTTTTCCTAGTTGGGTTTGGACTAGTTTTTCCCTAGCCCTTATATTTGGACGAAAATTAGGATTTATTTTAGGATTTTGGTTGACCCTATCACTATATAAGGCCACCAATATCTCTTGTAAAAGTCAAGTTGAGTTGATTAATAAAGTTGAGGATTATTTTCCCAAATTGATTATCTTAGCTTCATTGTTCTAGTTTGAGCAAACTTAGGGTTCTTCAATCTTGTAGAGTCCAAACAATTAGGTTGTGATTGCTTAATTGTTTGTGAATCTTGTGATCTTAGGTGTTCAATTGCAGGTCTAATTGAAGACTTAGACCCGACGAACGAAGAGAGCTTCTTTTGTGAAGGTTGTCGACATACTTGTCTAGAAGTTGAAGAAGTTCAAGTAGGTTCTTGGCGGGTCTCAAGGATAGATTTGAATCTAATACAACTAGATTCGTATCACTATGGCCCATATGGCCGAATTACATAATGGAAGAATCAAGGTTCAACGATTTTAAGCAAGGTGCATAGCTTGGAATCATTGGGAATATTCCTTGGCTTATGATCTTCAATACTCTTCAATTGATCTTCAATGGACTTCAAGCCTTCAAGATGAGTTCGAACAAAGCTCAATAATGCTTCCTTGAACCTCTTAGCTCTAGCCCTAGTCATAGGACCTAATGGCACCTCTAAATGATCAAATGACCGATTAAGCTTCTCCTTGCTACTTGAAGTAGGATTTGCGATTCCCATGCTACTTGTATTAGGGTTTGCGATTCCTCCTCCTTCTTCAAGCTTGTCCATGCTTCCTTCAAGTCCTTGATCAACCTTTCCATGATCTCCATTGTGCTCTTCATGTCCATGATAAGCCCTTGGCGCATCACATTATATGTATGTATATATATATATATATATATATACCAAGGAAAATTATTCAATACACCGATAGTGGAATTTAGCAGACTGCACGTGCGGGTCTGGAAGGGTGACAAGTATCCCTAAGGACTAGATTGAAATATTTATAATTTAATTAATTCAAAAAATGTAAATGTGTCAACTCTTCAACCGCTTAGTGGAGTCCAAAATTTACACTATGTATCAAATAATTACTCATATAATAAAGTTGTTATTTTGATTGGTTTGTGGATTCATTTTGCTTAGCGCAATGTACAAACTGGAAAGTCTTTTTTTTTTTTTTCCTTTCCTTTCTTTACTTATATGGTGATATTGTGACAACTTAGAGGTTCTTTTATCAGTACTCCAACCCTACCCAATAATGTTCTACATTTTAAATTTTATCATGTAAATTCTACTTTTGAAAACTTGGGCTAAAAAGGAAAGATCCTTTGTTTAACCCTCGACTTCGACATGGGTGCAGTTTTTTCTTACTCTCCCATAGTTTGTCCTTGTGGGGATATGATCTTGTTGTTGTACAAGCTCCTTTCCTTATAATCATTTGGATTTCATAAGGATTCTGTAGTGATTGTGAAGGAATGGATCGATGATATAAAGGGTGAAATGGGGATGCTGGTCAAAGAAGTCAGCGAGTTTGGAAGGGTTGAGGAATGCTATGTTCCAAGCATGGAAGCTGGAGATGGGGATGCTGGTCAAAGAAGTGGGAGAGAAGTTGTTTATCTTTCAATTTGAAGACGAAATTGAGAAGGGTGTGTGTTTGTGTCTCAACCATGGTCTTTTTAAAGATCATTGCTGGTTTTTAGTGATTATGATGGGTATCAACAGCCTGAGAGTATTCCGTATGATGTTTGTCCATTTTGGGTTCGGGTTTTCGGCCTCCCTCCATTGATGATGAATGCGAAGATCGGGCTAGAAATTGGTGAATCGATGGGATATGTTCATGATGTTGATCCAAGCGGGGGTCGGTTCCTTAGGCATCGGGTGGAACTGAATATTCTGAAACCAATCAAGAATGGCACAACTATAACTACACCTAATGGCGATTTGGATGTAGAATTGCAATATGAGAAATCGCCTGACTTTTGTTGGGTATGTGGTATATTGTTTCTTCATCAGGAAGCAAATTGTCCCACAGCTATTGCTTAGAGGAAGATGCAAGGCTTTGTTGTGAGGAGGTTTTCAGCGAGATTAAAAGCAGAATCTCCAGCTACTGAGTCCAGGCGATTCGATAGGGATGGAAGCAAAGCTTTTTCAGTAGGATCAAAGCTTGGAGGAGGTGCTTTGGGATCGGAAAATCGGTCTTTCTTGGCGTCGGGATGGCAAGGCGGTTTCAGGAATCATGTCGATAGCCTCATCCTATAGGGTAAGATGGCGGCGCGTGAGATTGTAGAGAAGGAAAAGTCCTGTGAAATTGTGTCGAAGTTTCGTGCTAAGGAAGTGGAGGCTTTTTCGAGAGAGGTTGAGGTCACTTCAAAATGTGTTTGTGGCTTGGCCGAAGATCATGGAATAATCAAAGCAGCCGAAAATAAAGGGGTACTTCATGGTATAACCGATTTGATTGAGAGTGGGGAATCTGTTCCTTTACTGCATCATCATGCGAAGAAAGTGGCTGTGACTCTGATGCTTGAAGGAGATCAATTAAGTGGAAGTAAAATATCCCGAATTTTTTATGTTGTTTCTATTGATTATATTCCGGGAGTTGGGCCTTCACAAGTGGGCTCAAAATTGAATTTGGGTGGTGCTGTTGGGTCAAGGCCAGTGGAGCTTTATGAGGATAATGGTTTGGGCCTGGTGGATTTATCTAATCCTAGCCCAAAAGAGCAATTTGGGCTTGGAATCTACATTTGTTTTTGGCACAACACTTCTTCGGGTGAGAGGCGTTTTCGAAAGTGGAAAAAGAATGAACGAGTCTCAGCTAAGTATTCGTTTGATATTTTGGCATTGCAATCCAATTTGAAGGATGGTCGGAAACGGGAGTTTGCTCAGAGTCGACTACACTCTAATGGAGCAGGACCAGCCAAGCGATCCCGGGATAGAGAGGATGAGTTGGAAGCTGTTAAATTGGGAACTTTGCGGTCAGTTGCTGCTTCAGCTGAAGTTAATTGTGATCGTAACATTAATTCTGAATTTGTAATGGTGGGGATGACCAATGGAAGTCATCTCTGCCAACAACCATGAGTCTTTTAGTTTGGAACTGTCGGGGCTTGGGGGCACCACGGTCTGTTCATATTTTAGCTGAGCTAATTAGATGTAATAAGCCTTCCATTTTATTTTTGTCTGAAACTAAGCGTAGTAGTGAAATGGAATTGATCATTGTCGTTTGGGTAATGACTACGATGTCTGTTAATATTGTATCTTATTCTAGTTTGCATATTGTTGCTCATGTTGTAGTGAATTTAGATGGTACTTGGAGGTTTATGAGCTTTTATGGTCACCCGGAAACAAGTAGACGTAGTGAGTCATGGGTTTTATTGAAATTATTGGCATCACGTTCTTCACTTCCACTTCCATGGATGTGTGCTGGTGATTTTAATGAAATTCTTTCAAATGATGAGAAGATTGGTGGACCTTTACGACCTCAGTGACAAATGCAGATATTTGGTGATGCTATCGACACTTGTGAATTTTGTGAATTGCCAATCCAAGGAACTCGTTTGACTTGGTCTCGTCGAATGGGAGATGAAATTGTCTTTGAGAAGCTAGATAGGTGTTTTGTCACTGATAATTGGTTTACTCAATTCAACTTTTCTTACGTTGAGAATTTGATTTCACCTGGTTTCGACCATTTGCCGCTGTGTATTCATATGTTGGATAAATAGGTTTTAAAGGCTCATAGACCCAAGCAATTTTGTTTCGGAAACATGTGGACTTCGCATGATAGTATTAAGGATGTTATTGCTGGGTGTTGGAATTGAAATGTCGAAGCTGACGTTAAGCTGAGGATTTTGGAGTGTGGTATTTCATTGCAACATTGGGATAGAGAGGTGTTTGGAAATGTTTGTCACAACATCCAATGGAAGAAAAGAGAGCTTGAATGTGTTTATAAAGCTTCAGAATTGGGAGGCCCCTTGAGGCCGCTACATGTGTGTCTTGATGATTTAAATGACTTGTACGCTAAAGAGGAGAAGATGTGGCGTCAGCGATCTAAGGCAAACTGGCTTCGAGAAGCTAATAGAAACTCAAAAGTTTTTCCATTCGGTGGCCTCTTTTAGGAAATGGAGAAATTTGATTTCTACAATTCAAGATGCTGCTGGTATTTGGCACTAGGATTTGGAGGAAGTGAAGCAGGTTGTTGCTAGCTATTATCATGATTTATTTTCTTCCTCAAATCCGCTTCATTCGGATATTCAACACGTTCTTCGATTGGTGGATCATCGAGTCACGAGGGACATGAATAATTGGCTGAATAAGGATTTCTCAAAAGAAGAGATTCATGTGGTTGTTTTTGATATGGAACCAAGTAAATCTCTGGGTCCTTATGGGATGACCCCTCTGTTTTTCCAACGATTTTGGGATATAGTGGGGGAGAAGATCTGTGATATGGCATTAGCTTTTCTTAATCTAGGACAGGCTCTGCCAGATATTAATCGCACCAATGTTGTGTTAATTCCGAAAGTAGAAAATCCATTTACAATAAAGGATTTTCGTTCTATTAGTCTCTGTAATATCGTGTTCAAAATTGTTTCGAAATGCATTGACTAATCGACTTAAGGATGTGTTACCACAAGTAATTGGACCTAATCAGAGTGCTTTTGTTCCAAGGCGGATGATTTCGACAGTTCCTTGATAGCCTTCGAAACAGTTCATTACACAAAGAATAAAAGCAGTGGAACGGTGAGGCATATGTCACTAAAACTTGATCATAGTAAAGCTTATGACCGAGTGGAATGAGCTTTTTTGGAAGGCATTATGCGACGTATGGGTTTTTCTAGGAATAAGATTCAAGTTGGTGTCATTTTTTTTATTCGGTTTAGGATTTAATTTAGCATTTGATTTTCAGCTATTCTTTATATTTGGCCGAAGATTTTCAGCTTGATAATGATTTTTTTGCCCAAAAACTTGATAGATTAAAGCAAAAAAAAAAGATATAGCATATGGGAATCGCAAAAATTTGATAAGACCAATAATCAAATTACTATTGTTAATTTTTTTAAGAAAATTACTGTTGGTAATTACTCTTGTATATGCATATCAAAACTTTTTTCCCTTAAAAGGAATCCTGTAAAGCATACTAACGCCTCTCTCAAGTTTACACGTGGATCCACGTTATTTTGACGCCTGGATTTTACCCACTTGGTCTCATTGGATGACACATTAGGCCATTTTTCCCCCTTTTTTTTGTCACCCTTGGGCTTGAGTTGGGCTTGATGATATATCTAAAAATATATTTTGTTGATATTGATCACCGTATATATTTTTACCATATGAAGTGCATGTTGCCTTACATTAGTGTATATTCTTTTTTTGATTAATACATTAGTGTATATCCGTCCTTACCAAAAACATTATTTTAAATCGGCTAAATAACACACATCATCTTCATAAGCAAAATTCAATCAATATAAAAAAAAAAAACAACCCACGCCATTTGACGCAGGCCAAAATCTTGCATCCAACATAAAAGAGAAGAAAGAAATTTGGTGATAAAATTGAAGAAAGAAAGTCATTCACTAATAACGAAGTTAGAAAATGCTTAATTGATAATATTAAGTGGCTTAACCCTAATAATAGATTAACAAAACAGAGCTTAAAAGTACAAAAATAAAAAATGTCCGGGGGCTGTCTCAGAAAATTCCAGACAAATTCAAGGGTTTCCTTGTTTTCCTTTTCACTTTCCCTCCTAACCCCAAAAGTTTTCCCTCTTTTTCTTTTCTTCTTCCAATTTAATTTTCATTTTCCCTCACTCTGGAAAGTCGGTATCTCGAGCTCCCTCAACTTCACTGTCTAACTCCAAGTAAGTAAAAGGAAAAAGGAAAAAAAAAAAGAAGGAATCCTCTTTTCATTTTTGTTTTCATGTTTGCTATCGATAGTCTACTCTTGTAAATGTAAGTTTTACTGGGATTTGTCTTGTTGTTTGTAGTATCCGATCTTTGTTTTTCGATGATATTCAATTTGTCTTGCGTTTGATTGTTTGTCGTGGGTATGGCCATTTCTATCGTTCAAAGCTTCCATTTCTTCGATCTGGGTTTGGCTTTTATTTTTTGTTATGTTTTTGTTTAAGTTTTTGGTTTTCCCCCTTGATTCATCACTTTTTTCTATATTTGTTGTTGTTTATATGGCTTGGTTAAATGGCTTTTTGTTCGTGTTTGTGGGAATTCCGAATATCTTCCTTTTTTTGTTTTCTGCTTTTGGTTATGAAGTTGTGGAGAAGAAGTTTAGGATTCCTGTTTTAAACATTGTAATCAAAGTTCGTAAGATCAGCTAGTTTTTGTGTTGTTTTTTTTTCTTCCCGTGGTAGATAAGTGCATGTTAAGACTTATGCTAAAATCTCAATTAGGGTCCTAAACTTTGCCAAAAGAGTCAAATAAGTGTCCAAACTATGAAAATGTCAAATTAGTGCCTGAACTTTTCGATTTGGGTCAATTCAGTCTAAAATGTTAGATTATAAGTCTCTTAAATGTAAATAATCCAAAACATTTTGGACTGAATTGACCCAAATCGAAAAGTTCAGGCACTAATTTGACATTTTCATAGTTTGGGCACTTATTTAACCATTTTGATAAAGTTCAGGGCCCTAATTGAGATTTTAGCCTAAGACTTAAGGGTCAAAACTTTATCTTGCTACTGGTTCTCCTCTTGTTCTAGTTCTATGGTTGGGTGCTTGCCTTTCATCCCTAAGAACTAGGGTTCGAGTCCCAGTATCGTTCATTCTGAAAATGCTAAAATCTCAATTAGGGCCCTAAACTTTACCAAAATGGTCAAATAAGTGTCCAAACTATGAAAAGGTCAAATTAGTGCCTGAACTTTTCGATTTGGGTCAATTCAGTCCAAAATGTTTTGGATTATTTACTTATAACATACTTATAATCTAACATTTTGGACTGAATTGCCCCAAATCGAAAAGTTCAGGCACTAATTTGACCTTTTCATAGTTTGGACACTTATTTGACCCTTTTGGCAAAATTTAGGGCCCTAATTAAGATTTTAGCCTCCTCAAAACAAAACTTTATCTTGCTGCTTCACTTGTGAATTGTGATATATGACATGACTTCAAACGACGCAGTTTTCAGGTTTTCCCCATAAACCTCGTAATCTAATGATAAATTTAAAACCCTAAAATTTAATTCAGTCTTTCCTAAAACCCTTCATCTCTCCAACCGAAGCTCTTCTGCTTTCTCCCCAACATCTTAATCCAAAATATACACTAAGCAGCTTTAATTTTAATACGAGATGGATTCTGATGCCAAAGGAGATTCCATGGAAGAGCTTAAGGGCCTCCGAATTACTCCCCTTGACGACGACGACGACGATGGCGAAGAAGAAGAATTGGAAGACGAAGTCGATGAAGATGATGAGGAGGAAGAAGACGAAGCTGTGATTCTCGGGTTTTTGGAGAAGCCTGAAAACAGTTGGTCACTCCTCCGCCAGCAGTTTCCAAGCAAAGCTGGAGGCATCCCAGTAAACATTTTCTTCCTTACTTTTTTTTTTCTTATTTTTGTAATTGAATTAATATGAAAAGCATAATTTTTAGGGGATTTTTGTGATATTGTTATGTTTTTGTGTAGGCTTGGTTGGACCCTGATAATTTACCATCAAAAAAGTCTTCTCGTTGTGATATATGTGGAAACCCCCTGCAATTTGTACTTCAGGTACTTTCTTTTTCCTTCTTTTTTTTTTTTTCGGGGGGGGGGGGGGGTGGGGTTGATGTGTCAGATTTGAATTGTAGTTTGAAACTCAAATCAATTTTCTACGTTATATAAAATGAAAAAAAGCTTGATCACACTTGTAAGCCACTCAGGTTAACTTGTTATTTGAATTATTCGAGAGCTCAAAAAGCTCAGGAATAGTTTGACTCAGTCTCAGTTTCGCCCTGCCTTTTTTTTTTTTTTTGTCTTTGATGTGAGTTACCATTTTCTTGTCTCTGTGTGTGTCTGAGAGTGGGAGAGAGAAGGGGGCTGCCATTTTCATTATGCTTATTCTGCTAATTTTTGTCTTGGTTGATCTCCTAGGTTTATGCTCCATTAGTTGAAAAAGAAACAACTTTCCATCGAACATTATTTGTTTTTATGTGTATATCTATGAAATGTCTTTCCCAAGATCAACATGAACAATGGAAGCGCCATCCAGAGAAGCAATCACGGAGGTATAGTAATTAGTAAATGTAACTGAGTTATATCCTTTACATTCTTCTAATCCTCTGGTATTTATCTGACTTTGTACTGTTTACTCTAGTGTGAAGGTTTTCCGTTGCCAATTACCCCGTGCTAATCCTTTTTATTCAAGTGAAGCCCCTAAAGGAAATGCGACTGACAAACCTTTAACGCCTGGAGGTACCTTGTGTTTTATTTTACTGCTTAGTTGTACAATGCCATTGCAAAACTTATAACATATTGATTATGAGACTATAAGTTTTTTCCAGTTATAATATCTCGTAAATCTCACCATTAACCTTTTAGAAAGGACTGCATGGTTATTGTTCTTATTTGCTTGATTAAAAGTGTGCATTTTGCATGAGATTAGTAACTTTTGGTTTGCATTAACTTAGGTAGGGGCAGTACTGGAAACGATAATATAATGGAAATAGAAGGAAGATATTGAATGCATATTTCTTCTTTAGTTAGGTGGAAATAGAATGGGAGCAGAATTCACTCATCCAAATCTGTAAAACTTAATTCATCCATTAATGGGAGTAAAGCGGAAGGAAAATACTCAGTTTTCTGAATGAGTTTTTGATGAATTGATAGGGAAACATGTTAAATTTTTTGTGCAAACTGTCTTATGATCCATCTTTTACTTCATGGGAAAATGAAATAAAGGTGAAGGAAGGTTTAATTATGTGAATAACTCTTTTCTTCCGTGTATCTACACTGCAGTATGCTATTGCTAAGAGTTCTCTTGCAGCTTATCTTATTGTTTTTCCCATTTATGTTGCTGTTTATTTATGTAGTTTAATCCTGGTTTATTTTCACATTGATGTTGATTTCACTTACCTTCCTTACTCAATATATTGCACCTTTCAAATTATTTTGTTTTGAAAGACCGATATTGGCATCTTTTGTTTCACTTCATTAGCCAGCTCAAATTGTGTTTTATTAATCCATTTGCACTCATACTGGGGTTTTTTTTTTTGTTCTTTCTTTCTTTCTCCTTGTATGCCTGTTTTAGCTCCACTTTGTGCCTGGTGTGGCACCTGGAAAGGAAATGAATTCTGTACTGATTGCAAAATAGCACAATATTGCTCATCAGAACACAAGGTGATTATGGTTGTCTGGTGATACTTATTTTCACTTCTATGACAATTCCATGCTTATGATTCCTTTTTTCTTAATTTTCAGGCCATGCACTCGAGCTCAGGGCATAAACTTGAATGTCAGCAATTGAGTCTATCATCTAACTCATCTGACCCTAATGCCTGTAATAGTGGAATTCAACAAATCAGAAAACGAAAAGGTAAGTAAATTGATAGTACCACTGGGCTATTGAGTTGGAATCAGCTGTGCATATAAATGGCATATTAATGAGGAAGGTGTTTAGTACTTTTTCTAGGATTGACTGTTCCCTTTATGATGTTTTCATTTAGTGATGTACATGTATTTGAAGTTGAACTGCAGTCTCTAGACAGATGATGTTGAGGATCTTTCTGAATTCTTATGATTAAAGTTTTGCATTTTAAACAGTTGCAAGCAGAAGTTTATGGCCGGAGTTTGAGATGAAAAATGAGCATGAAAGTGAATATGATACAGACATGTCTGAAGATGACAGATGTACTGATAATTCATTGGTACCTAGTAACAAGATTGATTACTCAATGAAGTCACTTGAGAAGTATTTTGAGGTATTGATTCTTGTACTGTTGCAATTGTATGTTGAAAAACTTGCTTGAATATCTTCATGACTCATGTTATCTGTTGCACCCCAGGAAGATGGTGAAAAGAATAGTAATGCTGTTTTTCAGAGGCAGATATCCAAGGCCCCTGAACAAGTCTTGAGGTGAGGTCAATCGGTACTAAAGCTAAAATACTGTATCGACTCCTTGTGAAACCATATTTACAGTTTTACTACTTGTGACTGCGCAAGTCCTTAGGTCAAATAAAAGCCCCTCGCGTATTGTTACATGGCCTAAATTAGGACGATTGTGATATGAAAGTAAAGACAATATTACATGCCTATTTCTATGAGGCCTTTTAATTCATTTCAAAATAGCAAAAAGATAAAAGTACATCCAAATCCAAATCGAAATGCAAATGGATAGAGAATGCTGAAAGTATTACTTTTGGAAGCCATGTTTTCTTTTTATTTTTGCTATGTCATCATGCGTACTAAGAAGTATATATGAACAACTTCTAACTGGAATAGATTTTATTGCAATCAATATTCTTTTTTTCTCTCTTTTTCTAGCGTTTTTCTTGTTATTTTCATTGATTCGAAGTGCCTTGCCATAATTCACGTACTCGATTTGTCAATATTTTGAATGGTTTGCTTGTTTTGCACAATAACAGGTACTGTAGAAGTGCTAATTCTAAACCACTGTGGCCCATGTCTAGTGGTCGTCCATCTAAGGCTGATATTCCAAGATGCAACCATTGTGGCAGTCCACTATGCTTTGAATTTCAGGTGTGGCATCTCACCATATTTGTTCTTCTATGACCAAGCCTAAAACAAAGAAGAGAATTTTTATGTCAATCTCAACCTTCTATGGAAGTGAACTTGTTAATCTGAATTCTACAGCAGCTGTTTGTTGATTCCTTTTTCCCTTTATTTTTCTTGTCCAGATTTTGCCCCAGTTGCTGTATTTCTTTGGTGTGAAGGATGATAATGAATCTCTTGACTGGGCAACTATCGCCGTATACACGTGTGAATCTTCTTGTGAAGGTGTTGGTTACAGAGAGGAATTTGCTTGGGTGCAACTTGCTCCACCTACCAATTTCCCTTCATTACCTCTTTAGGTTGAATCCCAATTTTCCTTTTTTAATATCATGCGAGAGAAATTGATATTCCTTTCAGCTCAAGGTCAAGGAGGCATTGTTTTTTAATGAGAAGATTTTGCGTGTTTTTGGATATCATATATTGAAATAGATCAAGAAGATTAAAAAGGTACTTATATTACGAGTGGATTTTACCCTTCAATTGTATTTTTTTTTTTTTTGGCCGAAACCCTTCAATTGTTTAGAAATCGAATTTTGTTAAGATACAGGTAACAAGTGAGACAATTTCTAGAAATTGAAAGGATATTCAACCAGTGTATAATCAATTAATATTTTGTTTTTTCAATAATAGTTGCATTCAAGGGAGAGGGAGTGTTGTAATTGACATAAACATAATAATTTCTAGATATAGAATCCTTATTAGAACCACACAAAAAAAAACGTGGACGTGGCAAAAACCCAAAATGACAAAAGCAACATCACACCACATTTATCCCAAAAAAACTAAAAACGAAAAAACTGAAATCACAAAATCAAATTAAACCAAAAAAAAAGAAGATTATAGTAATTGAAGAAGGCACGACCACACGCTTTGCAACACAAATGGAAAGACAGAGACATCAGACATGGGTGCTGCAGCTGCTTCTGTTTCCTCTGCTCTCACGGCGCCCACTGCCACCGGCTGCTTCCACCGCCATACCCACCGCTTCACCAATGCCAAAATTTTTCCCCTTTTCTCTTTCAACCACTCTCATCCTTTCCTTCTCAGAGGTACCTATTTGCTTTCTTTATTTGTTTTGTTTATTGCAAGTAAAATGGAATGCGGAATAGAAGAATATGAGAAGCTTATCTTTGCATATAGGCGTAAATGTAATGAATTTGTGATGCAAATGATAGGACTTTGTTCTTAGAAAATTGTTGTCCAACTATGAATGAGTTTCTCTTACGATGATCTGCATATATTATTATTATGGTAGAACAATCATCATTTGGTGGTATGAATGAATGAGTATTAGGAAGTTATGAATTAGAAATTCTCCTTAATTATGAGACATTGCCATGACGTCTTGTGCCATATATACTATTTGTTGGATTAGACCTTTGCTTGGCTTGAGATCAAAGTTAGTTTAGGACCATAAGCCCAAAGCTGTAATCTATTACTATCATTCACTATGTATAGATTCGTTCGTCCTACTGTCAAAACATATTCATTCCTTGGTGTTGAACCCTGCTCTTAATGTTTTCTTTACTGTTAATGCTTGAGATATATAATATATATATATATATATATATATAATATATATATATGATAAACCCAAATGCCTATAATCTCTATCAGGAGGTTATGATCTTAATTTCAGCTATGTACTGTGTAGGACCTTTACTGGTACAATAGGCTTATCCAAACCAAACCCACTTAATGTTGTACATCTGCTGAAGCTAATATCTTCGCACACTAGAAATGATTCTTTGTCACAAGTAATGCTTTCTGTTGATGTCTTATATGTGATTTAGCTGTTTTTATGTAATAAAACAAAATATGACCAGATTACTTCTGATATTTTGCAGTTACAAATGAAACCAGCAGGACTGAAGTATCTTTAGATCCGGCGGCCATTGGGACATCAGAAGGTGATAAGATAGTTGATGGGATGGACTTTGGTGAGCTTTGCAATGAGTTTGAATGCATTAGTAGCCCCTTGGTGGAATCCACAGCGAGACAAGTTGTACGTGATATTCTAGAGCTCCGAGAAGGCAATCGTGCACTTGGAACATATGCAGTTTCTGTCAAATATAAGGTGCTCATGTGGCTTTTTAACTGTATTCAATGCATAACTTAATCTTCTCAAGATTCTAACTATTATTATAAAGACCTTTTTTTTGTCCCCCTTTTTCTGCTTGGAGATATAGGGCTTGATATGGGTTCACACCTTTTGTTACTTTCTTTTGGGATAAAGGTTTAAGAAAAAAATGCTTAGTGCTCTTTTACACTCCTTGTTATCGGGACAATTTGTTGAACAATCTTTCAAAATTCCCCCTCTTTGCTGTCACTTTTCTCTGTCATTTGTTGTTCATTGAGTTTACAAAACCTTTAAGAAAAATGGAAGTGAAAGAAATATGTAACAGAGGTCTATGACTTAGTTGAGAAGAAGGAAGAGTAATCCGTCATATATAGCTATGGTTTGTTTGGAATCATTATGCTCTTGAAATGTGCTAATTTCAGGTTTCAACCTGACCTTGTTTCTTCAAAGTGGTAGATAGGAACAAGAAATGAAGATCGTATATATTGAATATGTTTACAATGAAGCCAGAAATTCTTAGATTTGTTATGACACCGCTGTGATGCAGGATCCAGTTAGAAGTTTCACCGGTCGAGAGAAGTACAAGAGACCACTTTGGATAACTGGCGCTCTTGAAAAGCCCTCTGTGGTAAGTAAAGGTTTATGATTTATCTGTTTCCATAATTTTTTTTTCCTTATAATTTAATTTAACACACAAAATTACCCCATTCATAAATAACAAACTCAAGGAAAAAAAAAGAAAACGAAAGGTGATTTGATAGTGGTGCATCTCTCTTTCTCTTATAAATCTGTGGCTATGCTTATGTAATAAATATCACAATGAGTCATGGTTTGAAGTTTGATATCTTGGCTAAATAGACTGCTTTCAACTTCAAGTTGATCATGCATTTTAAGCAGTCATAATCCTTCGTTTAGCTTGATCCATAAGCATGTCTAAAGTTACGTTGTCTTGGTTCTTTCGTTATTCTTCTTTGAACTGTCTTATCCTAATAATGTAGCATCAATATTTATGTTATTTATACGAAATTGTCATTCTTTTGTCCTTTGAATTTTTACTGCAGACAGTGCAAGAAATGGTGATGCTATCAACCAGTGTACTCAGTATCAAATGGACAATACAAGGAAAGCCTAAATCCTTTCTCGCTAGCATAGGCGGAGATCTTATAATTAGAGTGAATTCGAAATTCACTTTGAACCAGATTAGTGGGCAGGTGGTTGAGCATGAAGAACTGTGGGATTTATCATCCTCATCTGTCATTGCTCAAGCATTTTTCTGGGCATCTCGCCGCCTCTTTGCTACAATCGAGGCAGGGAAGGACTTGGCTGATGGAGCCAAGGACTTGTCAACTCGTTTTCCTTCTAAGCAAGAGAACGTGGAGGTTTATCCAGATCCTTCTGGTGATCCAACTAAGGTGAGTTTTAGATTTTCCACTGAACATCACTATTTGCTTGAGCAAATTTTCCATTTGATCTTCATGTTAATTCTTAAAGAGCAAATTTTCCATCAATATGTGTCTTGATTGAGCTTTAACCATTTTGAAAAATGCTTTAAATAGTTGTCACCACCATCAAAAGCTTTTTTGAGATATTCTTGTTCAGAGTTTAGATACATGTTTTCCTATTTATTTGAGATATCTAAAACATTTGCATTCCAGTCTTTTACTGTCTTATTGACAATGTTTGTATTATTATGTTGTGCAAATTATCAGTTCTTTCAAAGGGACGACGGATTCCAAAGAGATGTATACCAAATTGCATTGTTTTTGGCAGTGGTGTATTTTGTTGTACAGTTCCTCAGGACAACCCTGTAATGTATAACAAACCCAAATCTTTCTGCAATGCTCATTCATATTGTAATTATCAGTTTTGTATATTTACTGTGATACCATTAGATACTCAACTGTTATATATATATATATAGTAACATAAGCTTTTATATATTATTATATAGAATAACATGTTAAAGCTTTCTAATTAGAAATTTGTAACAGCCTCTCAATGTCTATCATTGTTCCTAAACCCAATTCCAATTTTGGAAGAAATGCAAAAAAAGAAAATCTCCTTCAGGCTTCAGGATTCAGGATTCAGAAGAAGAATCAAGAGAGAAGTCTGTACCTTGTGGAACTCGCTGACACTGCTAACAGATTCTAACTACTTTTCCCGCCTTATTCTAACACTTGTTAGTATCACTTTTTTTTCCCCCTCAAACCCTAAATTAACTGGATTTAAGTTAAAAAAATTTCCCAAAGGCTTCAAAAAGTATATACTATAATATATAATTTGGCTCAAATGTTACAAGATAGATAAAAGATTATAATTATAACTTCGATCTGAGTAACCCGGAAAAAATTATAGTAGTATATTATACAGGTGATTCTTGGTAGCGGTAACTTGTTCATTCATGGCAAAGGGCATCTTTATATCTTCTTCCTCCTAACTTTTGTATTATATATCACATAACAATGTAGAGAGACAGAGAGCCACAGCAAGTTGACAGTAAACTCTGCAACACCTAACACTACAATAAGAGCAAGAGGGTAAGGAAGGTCTAGTGAAGATAAATCCTGGCCCAACTTTAATTTCAAACAGATTTCTGATCTCTGAAATTCCTTGCAGCCGCAGGGTTTGTGAAGAGCAAAGACAGTTGTCTCCAAGCTTTATTTGGTCTGTGACATATATTGCATATTCTCTCTATTCCAACCAGCTAAATTCATATCCTAACGGGAAAAGTTCCTTTCAGCCCAAGCGCCTTCAATTTATGTCTTTACCATGTCCTATGAACCGAGATACCATTGAATGCACTTGTGTTTCCGTGCCCAAATTTCAAAAACATGTCAACAGTTAAATCAACATATACCGTAACCATGTGAGGCTGAAGAATAGGTGCCGTCCCTCATCATTTACGTACAAGCTGGAAGTATATGCACTGCACTCCTATCCAATGGAAACAAAGCATGCATCTAAATTTGGTGGGAGGACAACGAGCTAAGGACCAAGCAAAAATCAAGAATCTGATCTGGTGGTGGTAAATGAAGAAAGAAATCCCCCAGCTTGTACAGGTAAAATGTCACCAAATGTTGACATGGCAGCTGCTGATCTATCCTTGAATATGCCCACTTGCCCATCCGTTAGTATAGATCCCAACTTTAAAGTGCTCTCTCCAAATCTACTTCCAACCTGCCCAGTCCAAGGGAAATCAATATCAAAACCTTAAACGTGTTACAAACAGATAGCAAAACATCTAATCCACTTTACAATTGCAGTAAATATTCACAACTTGCAAATAAGCTGCTTTACATAAGGCTAATTCCCAAGGAAGGATCAAACCTTCATACGATCTCATTTCAACATCAAAATTTTCTATTTTGTCCATTATAAGATCAAACATTTCCAACAACACTGAATCTGAAGGGGTCTTTTAGCATGCCTTTCATGCACATTTGAGTCTCTTAAATATGTGAGAAAGTAGATTTAGTGAACAGCCAGACACAGCTCTACTTAAGGTTGGACATGATTATCAGGAAGACGTCAGATGCTAGTCAGCATTAATGGGAATTGTGTTTGCCCTTCCCCTTAACTTAATGGGACCACTACAACCCTTTTTTTGGCCAAACCCACTAAAACAAATTTCTTTAACATGTTAATCCTCACTGCATATTTTGTACACTGAAATAAAGTTGTGTAAACCTACCTACCTTCTGTCTTTTATCTATTAACTAGCTAGTCTTTACAAAATTTTCAGTAAGATTATATATGGTTTTGTAAGTTCTCTGAATTCAAAATTGTTTTCTCAGGGTAAATCATATTAATACCCCTTGTAATTTTCCGTTTTCATGATTTTGTAAGATCTATGTTTCTTTTTGCCCTTTGCACCAAAACAGGAAACACCCTTGGGGTTTATACTTTTACTCCATTATCATAGGGGATGGCAACACTAATGTACCAAAAAATTAAAACAATACCATCAAATTTAATACTTTTGTTGATATTCAGAGTATTTTCATAGTTTTATTGTGTAAAATTTAGTTCATAAAACCATATCATGACAAAATGAAACCCCAAGGTGCTATGCTCAAAAGAAAAAAAAAATGTGTTTTTGCAAGCACTAGGGCGTATATATAATTGACACTCTATCTAGACTAGATTCTAATAAAACCAAACCAATCTATTCTAACCAATTTAATCTAGAGCCAAGGTAGATGGGCATAGGTAAGTATGTTAAGAAGGATAAGCTACAGTATTTTAGTATGAAAACACTCTCATATAACAGCAGGCATTAAGAAAACAAAAGGATATATAGCTTCACCTGCATGAAAGACTTTAGGAATGGCGTTGCAACACCAAAACTCTGTTGGTCATCCATATCAACTTTCCGGGAAATCTCTCCATCTGTATAAGCTCTCCAGGAACTTCTTGAAGAAATATCATTTGAGGCAGCTGTAATAGATGCCCCAGGAGTTCCTCTAGAAGACAATGCTGGAGCACTAGATAACCCGACATAGAATTATAAGAAAACCATTTAGTTCACAATGAGAGATGTAAAAATAAGAAATTTGTAGCAAAAAAATGAAGTACACAACTGACCTTATTGGGAGATATTTGAACCGTGGAACCACAGAACATCTCATTATATTTGACTCTGAATTTGTAGGCAGTTTTTGCATTGTATCTGTGTACATTCGATTAAGTTGAACAAAGAACCCAAAGAGGACAGCATGCCGAAGGTACGATTGCCTTTCATTCTCCCATAAGTATGGCTCATACCTTCAAATTTTTAGAATTACATAGCCATCATGTCTTAATACCAGCAACATCACAAGATCAAATAAATATTTACTAGTTGAACTAATCGCTCTAAAAACCAACTGATAAAAGAACATTACCAGAAAGAAAACTTCAAGGGATCAGATAGATATTTGACAATTTGATCTGATTATTACACAATTTGATAAAGAACACCCATGAGGCGTTTTGATAAATAACCATACGCATTCTAGATACCTAAAGGCTAGACTTGTGACAGTCAAGTGAAAAGTAAAATAGATGCAACTCTTTGTTAGGTTCCACAATATTTCAAGACAAGCAATCAGCAAATTCCTATTAAACAGGAAAGGTCCATTATAATAAATTAAGCACCTCACACTCTTAATGTGCTTATAATTTGTAGGTTTATAAAGGTTGATTGAACCAAATCAATGTAGGATGAATTCAACTACTTAGGCAAACCTGAACCATATAATAGAAGCAATAAATGCAAATCAAGCCTCTAAATACATCCTGGCTTCCATTCTGGTGGAAAATGTGCATTATATATTCTCTATAAAAATTCTTAGACATTCTGAAATAATTAAAAAGCAAATTCTCTTCATCATGTACAAAAGATTGAGAAAAGCAAGGATAAAGAAACACTTACGTGAGCCAATCAATGGGATCTAATTTTTGCGAAAGACGATAGATTAACCCATCAATACGTTCTCTAACAAAAGACTTTGTCTGAATTTGATCCTGCTTCCTTCTAAATGATGATTTTGTCTTTGATGTGCTAGATAACTCTTCATTCACATTGAAATCACCACCTGAAAGAATATCAGCAGCAAATCTTATGTCTAACAAGACCTGCAAAATTCCTTTCTCTGACACTTGAGCTCCACAGGCTTCTTTAGTAGAGAGAAAATTTTCGTAAACAGAAATGACCTGCAAGATCAATGTGCAAAAAGAGAAAAGTGTGAGTAAAAACCCTTAAGGGATGTGACTTAAGAATAACAGCCTTAAAATATTTAGAACAATAGCTGTGAAGAAAAAGCTCTTCAATGGATGTGGGTTAAAAAACTACTCCCTCTGTCCCATAATATAAGTCCCTTTTAACTATATCATCAAGATTAAGAAAATTAGTTAGAACACAAAATTTTATGTATTTTTACCTTTATATTCTATTTTTACCCTTGTTCTTTTTCCCTACTAATTCTCTCTCCTCTTACTCACTCTCTTAACTACCAAGGATAGTTTTGGAAATAGCTAATAAATATGCATTGGGTTTGATAAAGTGACTTATAAATTGGGACAAAAAAAGCTTCTAGAAGGGGACTTATATTATGGGACAGAGGGAGTATGATTTACTATCTGCACCAAGCTCCAAGGCAAGAATGTACATATTTAATAGAAAAGTACTCCGGAAATAAAATATCAAGAAAGAAATTTAAGTACAAACATCATTGTTTTGTTTAGTAGATTATAAACAAGACTGTTGCAAGGTTACTGGAATAACCGGTAAATATGGTGCTAGGTAGACTTTGTACCTTTTCAGTGAGGCTTGATGCAAACTTTTTCACAATGGATTTATCAAGAACATGGCCTCCAATACAGTGAATTTCTTCACATGCTCGGCATAGGAAGGAGATGACATAAAGAGAAGGCATTGACGGTAGTGATATTTTCATCTCTGATGACCCCTCATCAGTCTGTTCTTGCTTAACAACTGTCTCTTCCCAACCCTGTGGAATATAGGGAAGATGAATAAAATGAATATGCCTCCAAACAACTAGCACTGGCTTTAATGCACCTGTAAGAAATATGCTTCCATTCCACCAACAAACCATACATCTCCATAGAGATTAATTTGAAAAGCATTCAACACCAGTCAAGCCTTAGTATCAGCATCATAAAGTCTTCAAGCCACCCGACACAAGGCAAAACTACAAATATTTGTCTCATGATTTCCCCTTTGTAAGATGCTTAAATTTCACATACCAGAAATATCATAATGAAATAAGTTGACGTGTTCATATATCATATTTGGAATTCTACATGCCATACGAAAAATATAAAACATAAACTTAAATGTGCATCAGTATGTCTGTGTGTGCACTTAAGAATATAAATCTTGCATATTTAAAGGAAACATGGTAATAACATTATAAATGCTAGAAGACCCCAGAAGCTGAAGGAAAAACTTAAACATGACTAAAGATACACTGAGAAACATGCACTTCTAATGAAACATAAAATGTAAAAGATAAAATGAGTATTTGAAAGGGCTAATTCAGGCAGTAACTTGACCTCATATGTGGGAACAGTCTCAAAGTATAAGAAAAGAACCATTGCTCTTTGCCAATGATAAAATTTATGTACAACTCTTAACTACACAGACAAGGAATTCCATGAATTTTTTTATTGGATATAAAACTATATTCTTAGCTGCAAACATGAAAACAAACACACACAAATGGAGAGAGAGGCAGAGTAGAGAACCGATCTAGTAAATGCTTACCCTCAAGGGAGATGTTGCAGATAATCCATCATCTTGTCCAAGCTCCTGAGAGAGAATTACTGAAAGCCCATCAGAAAGCCATGATATCCACAAGCTGTAAGCTCTGATGCAGAGCTCTCGTGTAATCTTAACAAGTTCGTCAAGTTTAGGGCTTGCACTTTCATTTGCTCCAAGCAATGCGGAAGTAGTAGACGAACTTTGCCTCTGGGAGCCACTGAACATTTGTGTTCCAAGGCCGTTAGAGAGAGGAGAATCGGTGGCAACTTTAGACTGCCACAGGGAAGGTAACTTCTCAAAAACTGCAGTGGATGTGTAATTCACCCAGAATCGTGGAGAACCAAGAATCAAAGGAATGTGTTTAGAGTATTTCTCAAATGCAAACATGAGTCGGCCAATAAATAGGGATCTCTCAACAATTATAGAAGGAGGCACAGAATCACCTTCCTTATGTTCACTTCCGATGGACATGTATAAAATATCAAGCTCAGTTTTTAGTTCATTCAATATGGCTGACATGCTTTCATAACATTTATTCTGCAGATATGGAACTAGATCCTTCAACCTCAGAGATGCCTTGGCAGATTCTAAGAAACTCAATAGATCCTCAAGAATGCTTTTGCAGCAGCTGTCTACTATATCCCTAATTCGACTCACTTCAGGACCAAAGTAGGCATTGAGACAACTTTGGAAATTATCTTCTTCAGTTAATGCTTTACTTCCCAATAGTGGAACAGGCTTCTTAACATTATTAGGTTCTGTAAACCAAATCCCCCCACCCCTAGAAGGCCTATTCAAATATGCCTGGAAATCCATCTTCTCACCAGCTGTGACCACAATAGTCCGGACTGCATCTGATACATTGACAGATCTCGTCAGATCTTCAAATCGTAAGTCGATTATTACTTTCATCCTCCTAACAAAAGCATCTTCAAATATCTCATCCCAAAGATCCAAATCACCTTCCAGAACAAGTTCTCTAATCCTATCCCATGGCATCTCGATCTCAGACCCAAAAACAATTTTAAGCCATTCCAAACTCCCTTCCAAAACCTCCTTGCTTTCTATTGTCTGCCTTATCAACTTCTCAGCAGTTGCAAGTTCTTGGCCACTTGGTATGGCATCAACGAGATACCTCCCATTAATCTTATTGCCAATCTGTTTTCCGCAATCCCTCAACCAATTCCAACAAGTGCTCGAAATGAAAGTTTTAGGGAGCATAACTGTTACAGATTCTAATTTATCCCTAAAAGATTTCCACAACCTTACCTCCTCATCAGGATTTGGTATCCCACCATACAACTGAGAAGCAGGGGGAGAGCCCAAAATAACCTTATAGAAGAGAGGCACATCATTCAAAACATGCAAAAACAATTCCCCTATCTGCGCTAAGCTAACTTGAATTATGCTCAAGGCATCACAAAACACTGAAATGGCAATGGAAGAGGTAGCATCAGCAGCATTACCAGCAGAAGCAGAAGCATTCAATGCACGCAATATCCAAGTCTTCCTCGTTTCAAGAAACAGCCCAAGTGCCTGCTCAGGATCCAGATCATCAATCACAGCCACGGCAGCCAGGGCATCAGCATAGGCAGCAACGGTAAGGCCTCGATCCAACAACCTCTCGCGACTCCTCTGCGAAATCTGAGCCTTAAAGCTCTCAACGATCTGCCACTGGTGCTGAAGCAGAGGGTAATTGGACAAAATATTGTTGTGATCCAAATCACTATTTCGCAACATCAAGTTGGAGTGGACGTGCTTTGCACGAACATACCTGGCGGCAGCCTCCAAGAACATGTACTCATCGAGACAGCCCCAGATGTTCTCCGGGGTGTCGACAAGATACTTGACGCGGCAAGCGACGGCATAGATGCGGAGACGAGTGTTGGGGTTAGGGGATTGGAGCTTTGGGGAGGGGACTTCGGAGACGGAGAGGGAGAGAGAGCGGATGGAGTGGTGAATTGAGGAGATGTTGGAGGAAATGGACTGCGAAGCCGATTTCATTTGGAGAATGGAGTCCGCCGAATCAATGAGGTCACGGTAGCGGGTTCCGACCAGCTGGCGGAGCTCCTCCTTCTTGTCTTGGATCTGTTTGTTGGTGGCCGATTCCACATTGCGAATTTCCGAGATCGGATTGCTCCGGAACAGCGATTCAGCGTCTCTGTCATCCCCTGCGCCTGAGGGGAATCTCATTCTCATCGTTTTCTTTTTTGCTTGGAATGCCTTTTAGCTGTTGTTTCGATCACTTGAACCCGAGACGAGGGAAGAATTATGGACAAAATTTTGGGAATTAAAATATTAGATCGCTCTTTGTTGCCTGTTGGTTTTTATTTGTTCAAGTGAGGCCGTGAAATCTTATTACGAGATGAAAGTGATCCTATTAAATAACCCTTATTTAGTCTTTTTATAGTTTACTCTATTTCTATTTAATAATTAAATCTAATATTCTTATAAAAAAAATCTAATATTCTTATAATTATTTAATAGAGCTGGCAACAGCTGATCCCATTGTGGGTACCCAACCTGACCGCCTGAAACCAAACTCAATCCAACCCAACCCGATTTGACCAAAAAAATCAACAAACCCAACTCGTCCAACCCAAAAATGACCCGAATCTTTAGGTGCCCGAACCCGAAATGACCCAAACCCAAAATGACTCGAACCCAATCAATCCGACAGATTAACCCAAAATGACCCGAATTAAAATAAATTATATTTAAATTGTAAAAACTAAAACTTGTAAAATAATTAGCAAACATTATATATTTGATAGTTTTAATCCAATTTTAGTATTTTACCACATCAAATCTCATTCTCATTATATTTATTGCTAATTTTTTTAGTCTTTTGAAAGTTGAAACTATACCATTAATATTGATTATTACAAATAATAGAAATTATTTTATATTTTCTGATTATTTAAATATTTATACTTTAATATAATATAGTTCAAATAAAAAATCAATGCCAATGAATATTTCAATAATACAATATATTTATAAGTTATATAAGTTTGAAGAGATAAATAAAATGGATTATAAGTTATAATATAAATAAAATGGATTAAATTATATTGTGCATTGTAGTTCAATCCCCAAATTCTCACATTTGTTCAAATTAGGGTCTGACAGATTTTAATTTGTTTGATTTAAAAACTTGCATTTTCATAATTTGTTTAATTAGTTTTAATTTGAAATAATTTACAATTAATTTTCATTAATTAGTTTAAATTAGTGTTAAAACATATGCATTACATATTTAATTTATGTTAATTTAAAATTTAAATGTTGCTGTTAATTTAGTTTAAATATTTAATTTATATATTAGTCAAGGATCATTGGATCAAGTTATTGTTCAATTTTGATTCTTATATAATATATGTACAAGAGGGTTACTCCGCGCTAGCGCTGCGGAGAACTTTTCATTACAATCATTTTGTTATAGTCATGGACGGAAATAGGGTGGGGGCACGAAGGTTATATAAGAAATCTTATATAGTCTTTTCGTTACAGTCTTTTTGTTACAATCGCAATTGTTAAATCTATCCAATTACAACCCTTGGGAAATATTTTTGCATTTATACAAACAGGGAGATTGCATACTCCCTCCGTCCCTTTTTAGATGTCCTTTTTAACCATATCACCAAAAAAAAAGTTATTTTGCTAATTTTTAGCAAATTTAAGTTTTCTTTCCATTTCTACCCTTCTCCTCCCCTCATGCTTTAAATATGGTGGTTGAGATAATGGTCAATTAGATGAATTAAATATGGTTATATAAGTAAAACAGACCATAATTAGCTGACGGTGGATATCTAATTAGGGACTCTGCTCAGAAGTTTAACCGAGAAAAAGCCAATTTTGTCACTACAGATAACAATGCCACTCCACCAGGAATCGAAGAGGGATTTATTGATGTCAATTCTAAAGAGATGGATTTCGTTTTAGAGTGTGTTGAAGGATCTTTAGCTAGTAAGGAACTTGACCTGGAAGTTTGTATTCTAGATGATCATCGTAGTTGGCTGGAGAAGAGTGTGCTTATTCTTCTGAAGACAGAGACCAAATCTGAAGATATGATTTTTGTTATCACCGCTTCTGATCTTAAAGTTGAGATTAGAGAACTTAGTAATGTTATGTTACTCGTACTCCTATCTTTGGACGATGAAGACTTGATTGATGATTGCATTATGATGGTGAAAGAGAAGTGTATTGATTCTGTTTTTCAGATTTATCCTTAAAAGTGTGTTTGGTTGAGGATTTTCAAGAAAGGTTTTCATTTGAATAGAGATTTTTTAAAATCTAAAAATAGAATTCTTGGTTTGGCAAGAAAAGAGTTGGATTTTTAAATCTCCCTCCTAATAATTTGGAGAGGGATTTTTAGAGGGCCCAAAACCTCTCTTCAAAATCCTTCTCCAATGGTGTTTTTTCAAAAACCCTTGTCTTTTTAACTAACAACCTATATTTATTAACTTTCCATTTTCTTCATACCATTTTTATTCTTATAGATTACATGATAAAACTTATTCCTAAAATAAGTTTTTTCACTCCCACATTTTATTAATAAAATCTATACATTTTTACAATTCTAGTGATACCCATATTGCATATTTTTCCATTTTAATATTATTTTCTATAATTATCTTTAAGTTTATTATAAAATTAAACATACTCTTATTTATATGTACAATGCTCTCATGGGGTGACACTTGGCGTTTTCTATCGTTGCCAAGTGTCAGTTGATAGAATTTTTGATGTGTTCATTGAACCACTTTTTGTGAAAAAAAAATTGATTCTTAGAAACAATTGAATCTATTAATTAAACTTGAGAGAATTCTTTATATGTTTATTGAAGAGTTTTTTTAAAAAAAAAATTAATTAATGGATAGATTCCAAAATACAATTGAATCTATTAATTAATTTTTTTTTTGGTACATGAATCTATTAATTAATTAATAATTCATATGTGTTTCTTGAATAGTTTTTTTTTGGGCTTTTGAAAAGTAATTAATGGATTCCAAAATACAAAATTCAATCCATTAATTAATAGTCAATTCATTTACCTTCTCTCTATCAACCATTAATCATAGAAAATAGAAAATGTTTTTGTTCAATGTTTTTTTATCTTTGCCTACCCAATATATACGATTATTATTCCTCTCCCCTAAATCAAACTTCAAACAAACAAAAAAAAAACTCCGGTACCAAAAAAAAAACCCCCTCAAAAACTCCATTCTCCCTTTTATGATTTAGGTGTTGATTAATTTTTTTGGATTGAGGTGATTTACCTTCCCTAGAGAGAATATTTTGAAGATGTTGAAAAATACCTTTCAGTTCGGGTTTCTATACATCTTATACAACCTCGGATACGTCTTTCTAATTCCAATTTCTTCTTCTTTATTTTCTTAAAAATATAATTCGTTTTGGTCTTTTGGTATTATTATATATTTCCAATACTATGTTTCTTTTGCAATTTTCCTTTTGTAGGAGCAAACCTCTGCAAATTTGGGATAAAGAAGGTGAGTGAAATTATATGAAAATAACTATTTTGTTTTGCCGTAAATTAAATGGGTTTTAACTTTAAGTTTGAGTGTGTTGTTGGATCATTGTCGGAGAGAGTGCGGAATAAAAGCAATGGCTCAATTTTTGATTGTTGGTTCTTTCATAAAAACAAATGACTTAAGTTTCTGCTCATAATTTTCTTTTAAACACCTCATAAATGAAACACCCGCACGCGAAGCGCGGGGTAACAATCTAGTTTTAAAATAGTTTATGATTTCTCTCTACAAATTATGTATTCAAACCAAATAATTTAAAAGTTATCTTTTCAAATATATGTATTTTATAATTCTGTCTTTTGAAAAATCTTAAAATTAAAAAAAAAAACATTAATTTTTTCTACAATGAAACAACATTAATTATTTTACACACCAACAAAACTAATGCAATGACATAAAAGGACATGGAGGGTAGATAGACGGAGGGAGCTGCATGGTACTTTTGAGTAATTAACCATGTGTAAAACACCAAAAGGAGGGAAAACGGTAGGAACATCATTAATAATCCAAAATGTTAAAATGACACATAAAGACAGTCATTTTCAAACAAAAGGATTAAGCTTAGAAGGGTTTTAAAGTAATCAGCCATGTGAGAAAAGACCAAAACGGGGCGACTAGCTCTTCTCTGGTTGAAAGTTGAAAGGGGTCGTGAGTCTTTTCCAGAGTGTACAAAATTAATCTATAGTATATATACTATATATATTTGTTTTTTTTTAAAAAAATAATAAATATTATTAATAATAAGGTAAAAGATTACAACTAAGCAATCAAGTTTGATGTACTAGAGAAGCCAAGCTTGGCAAAGGAATCAACAAAAAAGTTTGTCTCACTAAAGACATGAACAAAAGAGACATTGTCTAAAATAGAAATTCGATTTGAAAGTCTATTATATTATATATATAGTATAAATCAGAGACATAGCCTAAATATATAAATACTATATTTATTTGTACTGATTAATTAAGACTTAAATCTCTGAGATTGAAATTATCAATAATTATTTTATCAAAAATGTTATAACTACAAATGGAAAAAAAATTATTAATCCCAAATTATAAGAATAGAATTAAAAATTTATTTAAACTTTAAAAAACGCAAACTTAAAAAACTCGAATCAAATTTGAAACCCGAAATGACCCGACTATTCAACCCGAAAAAAATGAATTGTAACGACCTAAACCCGAAAACCCGAGGTTCAAACCCGAAATTATCCGAACTGTATGACCCGAAACCGAAAACGACCCAACCCAAAATTGACTCGAACCCAAATGACCCGACATTTGAACGGCCCAAACCCAACCCAACCCGAAACCGAAAATTACCCGAACCCGTATGACCCGAAAATTTCTTAACCCGAAACTGACCCAACCCAAAAAACCGAACCCAAATCCAACCCGACCCGTCCATCTGCCAGTTCTATTATTTAATTTTTATTATTATTATATTTTAATTAAAAACTTAAATATACCTTTTTTTATAATTTTATTAAACAAAAACTCTATTTTTTATTTAATTAAATCTAATATCCTCATACCTATTTTAGTTTTTATCAGTTTATCATTGCGTTTGAAATCGGATCAGAACGACCGCAGTCCGACGGTTCAGTCGAGCACCGGGGGCATGTCCGGTCTGGACAATATGGGAATTTTCGGGTTTTGACTTTGGTCAACAACCAGGCAAAACCGGTTGGGCCGGATTGAACCAGTTTTTTGTGTTTGGAAATTGTTTTTAACAAATATTTGAAGATGATAGGATTTGAACTCATAAGCTCTAACTTTATTAAAAAAGTTATTTTTAGTCTTTCACCACTATACCAAACATTTTTTGTTGATATATGTTTGACATATTTAATATTCAAAAGTGGCAATTAAATTCGGAACAAAGGGAGTAAAAAAGACACAAAAAGATAATCTAACCAATCGGCCGGTCCACCGGTCAGACCGTCGACCGGAGACTTGGACGGTTCAGACTTCGGTTCGGTTACAAAACCTTGCATTTTACTATTTTAATTAAAAAACTTAGATATATTAGAACTTTTAAAATATATTTCTTAAATGACATTGTTTATATTTTTTTATTTTTACCATTTTAATTTTAAAAAATTGGAGACTTTTTGGTAGATCTGGATCCATTTCAATTATAATATAAACTAATAAAAGTATATATATATACTATATATTATTTTTGTCCCCTAAGGAAATTACTAACAAGCCCTTTCAACTTTTAACCTGGTGCCACCTTATCGCCCCATTTTGGTAATTTCTCACATCTAACATATTAATTTAAAGCCCCTCCTTAACCAGCCATTATAATATATTTAATTAATAGCTAATTAATATCTAATTAATAATGAACAAATTCAATATGATTAAAAGGGAATAATAGCTAATTAATACCTAATTATTCCTCTTCATCCTCATTTTTTTGATTACACAAGAAGATTAGAAAAAAAAATGATTAAAAGGGAATTATGCTTCTCAATATTCAAACCTATTGTTGACATTAGCCTACATACCTATTATTCCCCTTCATCCTCATTTTTTTGATTAGACAAGAAGATTATAAAAAAGATGATTAAAAGGAAAAATGATACAATCGTTTTTCCTACTTAACTTTCATTCATTTTAAGTGTTGAATGATATTTTATTTTAAATAAATAATTAACAATCATTCCATTACATATACAATTTGATCAGAACCATCATTCTTATCTTTGAACTTTTATATAACCATCATATAGGCAAGACCAACAAAACCATATTTGATTCAAGGATTGAATGATATTTTATTTTAAGTAAATAATTAACAATCATTCCATTACATATACAATTTGATGGCTAAAGCTATTCAAATTTATAATTAACCTATCAAAGACTTAAAATCCAAGAGCTCATTGGATATTCAGAGTCATAAGATCATTAGAGGTAGTCGTAGCATACCATACCATATTTGATAAGAACCATCATTCTTATCAGTGGACTTTTATATAACCATCATTCTAATTGTTTTACTGATTTCCAAATGCCAAAAGAGCAAGAGCTAAAAACAGGAAATGATTGTCGAATGAAGTAAGACTAGATAAGAAAGAAACTATATTTATGTATTAAATATAGAAAAGACCAACAAAACCATATTTGATTCAAGGATGAATTGCACGGAGAGCAAAAAAAATTAAAAATAAAATAAAAAGACGCCCGACGTGCCAGCGCGGGCTACCCATCTCGTATATATTATTTTTGTCCTCTATGAAATTTACTCAAAAGCCCTTTCAACTTTTAACCTGGAACAGCCTTATCGCCCCATTTTGGTCTTCTCTCAAATGGCTTATTACTTTAAAATCATTTTTTAACCCTTTTTCTAAAAATACATTGTCTTTTTATGTAATTTTGGAATCTAACTTCAATTAATGGTGTTCACACCTTTTTAAATTCCATATATGTTATTCTATTGACTATTGGGTTTTATGAGGATTTTGTCCCCTATGATGTATTCTTTGATAATTAAATGTGTTGGATTATTAGAGTAAATTGCATTTTCTAAAATTACTAAGTGCGCTTTTTATAGACCCTATTAATTGTTTTTTCAAGACGATGCTTGCTGAAAGTTCCTTTTCAACTTTTCACCTGGGATAACCTTTTCGTTCCGTTTGGTCTTCTCCATTTGCTAATTACTTAATAATCCTTATGTTCTATATGGTTTGTGTTAGATTTCAATTGCTATCCAAATTTTATGGTATCTTTAACTGACAAAAATATTTTGAAGTCATTAACTCTTTAAATTCATACCCACAATACAAAATGCTTCCAGGATCTGAAGTTTTAACTCTAGTTTATATGTTACATTTTAAAGCAATATATTCCGTAGTTAATACCAAGGCTTTATAGCAAAGCCCAAAAGGAGAAACTCCCCTTCTAATAGAAACTGACACTACAAGAGCTCATACAGTAATACCCAAGACTATCCAATGGCATGAAGTTAATCTTCCTGAAAGATGGAAATTAGAAGGTGCTACTGATCCAATAGAACCAATTCCAGTTAGGAATAATTCATTGAGAGATTTATCTCAACACCAAGATGGCACAGTAGAATTAGTCTTCAATAGACCAAATAGACTACCTCCAAGGTATTCTTTTGATATAGCTAGTTCAAGTTCAACATTCCAAAGATTAAATATAGAAGAAGAATCAATTACAGATAGCCAACAACAAGATTTCAAAACAGCTAGGGCATCTGTCTCCTCAGTACCAATATCATTTACAAATACCCAACATCATGAGTTTAGAACAGCTAGAGAGTCCACATCTTCGGTACCCAGCTCATTCAGGACTAATTTACAAGGAATAGATAACTCCTCAAAAATAGCCCAACCTATTTATGCTAGGCAAACAGAAAATCCCTCAAACACTCGTCAAATAGAAAGCCCTCATGATTCACCAGTAATGTCACCAACTTATTCTTCAATGACTAATAATGTAAAATTTGAAGAAGAATCAGAAATTTATGTTATACAAAAGCCTTTTCAGTAAAGAATGGTGTAGAAAACATTTCTACTCCAATAAAAACAAAGTTTTAAGAGAAGAATATTTCAAAAATTATAAAATGAAAAGGAAGAAATTCTTCAAAAATATTATGAGTTCATGAATATCCATAAAATTCATATAGAATTTTTCAAATGGTTCAAAGAATATTATTTAGACTCTATTAATATGATAAAAAATAATATCAAATGGCAGACCAGTAAAGGAGAAATTGAGTCTCAACACCCTCCTCTAATGGAAGTCCAATATAACCATAAAAATATTAGAATAAAAGCAAGTCCTTTAAAAATGAGAAATCCTGATGCAGGAGAACAAATCTCATCAAAAGATATTAAAATGATTCTTGAACAGAATAATTTTACAAATCTTAATCTTCATTTTATAGGAAAATAATTAGATCATATCGAAAACTTAGTTGTATCGTATCCAAAAAAGCACATAGTAAATATTAAAGAATCCTCGACAAAACCAATATTTACACCTTATGAAATTCCAAAAAATTTTCAAAAAATATTTTTTACTGAAATACAAGATACGCTTAATGCTTTAGACTCTGAGCTTATAGCCCCAGATACCCCTATACTAACCCAAAATTCAATAAATACATTGAACCAACTTCCCAATCTGAGACCGAACAATCTGAAGATAATCAAATTAATAAAATGAATTGGAAAGAACCTAAAAAATTATATTATTCAAAAACAACTGCACCAGACCTCAATATTGAAGAAAAACCAGTTTTCCAAAATAAATATAATGCTAATACTATATATGAATGGAAAATTGATGGTATGTCTGAATATAACATCCTCCATTTATTACAGCAAATGACAATGGTTTCCAATGTTTATAAAACACAAAATCAAAATGGTCTAATTAGTGATCAAGCTATAGCCAATCTTTTAGTCGCCAGATTTACTGGTCAGTTAAAAGGATGGTGGGATCATACACTTACTAAAGAACAACATAAAGAAATATTAAAAGCCATCAAAAAAGATGACCAAGGAAGAGTCATTCATGACGATGAAGGAAGAGAAATTCAAGATGCAGTTGCAACTTTGATTTTCTCAATTTCAAAACATTTTATAGGTGATCCATCTCTCCTTAAAGATAGAAATTCAGAATTATTATCAAATTTAAAATGTAAAAAACTAACAGATTTTAAATGGTATAAAGATGTTTTTATGACTAGAGTGATGCAAAGATCTAACAACCAACAACCTTTTTGGAAAGAAAAATTTCTAGCAGGACTTCCTAATCTTTTAGGAGAAAATGTTAGAAATCAAATTAGAGAAAATTATAAAGGAATAATTCCTTATGAAAAACTCACATATGGAGAATCAATTAGTTTTACCCAAAAAGAAGGATTAAAAGTGTGTCAAGATTTAAAATTGCAAAAACAACTTAAAAAAGAAAGATATATTTGCAAAAAAAATTAAGATCATTCTGTCATCAATTTGACATCAGGGATGAACATTCTTTTTCAAAAACTTGTTGTCATTCTAAGCCAAAACAAAGAAAAAAGAATAATACTCCTGAATATTATAAAAAACCAAAATACAAAAAATATAGGAAAACAAAGAAACAACAAGAATCTTTTAATAAACCAGATAAAATAATAAAATGTTATCGATGTGGAAAACCTGGACATATTTCAAAATACTGTAAGATTAAGAGGAAAATTAATAATTTAAATCTAGATGAAGATATTGAACAAAAAATTAATGAAATCCTTTTAGAATCTACGTCTTTCGACCAAGATACAACAACAGAATCAGAAGATCTACAAATTGATGAATTACATTCAACATCAGAATCTTCTAAAGAAGAATCTGCAATAAATATGTTAACAAAAGATCAAGAATTTATAATAGAAGTTATCGATAAAATTCAAGATCCAGATCTTAAAAGAGAATATTTACTAAAATTAAAACATTCATTAAAGAATAAAGAAAAAGAAGTGGTTTCTAATCCTTCACAAATGTATAACTTACAAGAAATAATTTTTAATAGATACGAAAATACAAAACCTAAACAAATTACAAATTCAGAATTACAAATGGAAATAAAAAAAATTAAAAAAGAACTTTCACATTTAAAGAATGAACAACAACAAATGAAAAAACACATACAAGATCTAAAAATGAAGATTGACATGAAACTTCTTCTGCAGAAGAACCTGATCCTGAACCAGAAGAAAAAACACAAGAATATATGATGGTACTTACAGAATTATCAATCCAACAAAGATATTTAATAAAAATAAATTTAGTAATAAAAAATGAATTATCTATACAGATGATAGCTCTTTTCGGGCTAAAATCTCAATTTGCTACCAAACTTGCTACCAAACCTATTACGAAAATCTCAATATGATACCAAACCTAAAGTTGGCTCAAATCAATACTAAACCTTTTTAAAAAAACTCAATTTAGTACTATTTCGTGTTTGCCGTTAGCAGGTGTAAGACACGCGCATTGTAACGCGTAAAGATAGATTTTACTTAACAAAAGTTGTCATGTGGCATTTTCGATTAATTAAAAAAAATATATTTCAATTTTTTGGATTTATTTGAAAAAAATAAATTAAAAATATTTAAATTAATAAATCAGATATTTCTTTTTTGGCAAAAAAAAATCAGAAATTTTTTTTAATCTTTCTTCCTTCTTCCTACAACAAACACAAGAAACACTTTTTTTCTTCACCCTTTCGAATGAAACACATATTTTTTAAAGAACTTGGCAAGAACACTATGAACATTCAAGTTGTGGTTTTTCTAATGAGTAGTAATTTTTGTCTCCTTTTGGATCAATAAAAAGGACAGCCAAATAGTGGACACCGCACCAGATTTTGCACTTTAGTTGCTGCAATAACCAATAACCATTTGCCATTGCTCAATGATGATGAAAATTTTGAAGTTAGGAAGAAATTTGCAGAAATAGCAAAATAACATCTCTAAATAACAATAATTTGAGTTCAACTCAATCCTTAACTCCAGTGGCTTATTAAGTATCATAATAAGATAGAACATTACAAAAAAAAAAAAAAAACCCAAAGACTTAATTTCATCAATGATTCCAACAAAATTTTTTTTTTGAAAAGCAAGGGTGGAATTTTATTAATGATAATAGAAGAGAACATGTTACAGAACTCCAAAAGCAGAGCCGAAACCAGAACATCACCAGACAAACAAAAACAGAGTTTCCAAGCAAAAGCAAACAACAAAAGCAAAAGGTACATTGCTGCAATTTTCTGGACAAAATAGCCGAGCCTCGATCAATGTTGTAAATTGCTGCAATTTTTCTTAAACTGCAGCTGCAAAAATTCACTGAAAAATGACTTTAATTAAGCATAAAGAGACCAAAATAATCAACCTTTGCCCCTTCCATTGAATAAAATCATCCAAATTGTCTAAAAAAGAAACTCTACCATATTCCAGTTTCCAGTCAAAAACATTTCATCTGAACTCCACCTTCCATTCCCATTTGTTAGCAACATAACTTCCAAACTCACAAGTTTTGCCTAATTTATATCTGGCCACAGCAAAAGTCCTAGAAAATGATTCCTTCAAAGCTGCACCAATAATCCAAAAACCACTTAAAAAATCCACTAATGAACCATCTCCTTCAGAAATGAGTTAGGTCCCCTCTTCTTGCTTTGCCACTTTAGGAGTTTGGCCTCTCACCTTACCGGCACAAATCAGAGAACCGTGAACCTTACATGAAGTAATGGAAAGCAACCGAAATTTTCAGAAACAAAATACAAAAGACTGCTGGTTTTTCGGCACCTTCAATGGCGTCGTCTTCTTCTACGGAACTTGGATCTCGAATCAAATTCAACGGAAAAACATCTTGATTTTGTAAAAAGAACCACCTTCAATCGGTTTGATTTTGTAATTGTTTGGAGTTTAATTTAGGGTAAAGTTGTTATTAAAAAAATCTGTAAGTAGCAAAAAATTAAAAAAAAACTCTGTAATTTATAATTTTCAAATTAAAATTACTTTAAAATATTTACTTTTCACTTTTCAGTAATTTAACTTTTTATCATTAAAAGATAACGTGAAAGGACGGAAAATTAGATTTAACACGCGTGTCTTACACCTACTAACAACAGACACGAAATAGTATTAAATTGAGATTTTTTAAAAAGGATTTGTATTGATTTGAGCCAACTGTTTGGTATTATATTGAGATTTTCATAATAGGTTTGAAATTGAGATTTTAGCCCTCTTTTCGATACAGGAGCTGATCAAAACTGTACAAGAGAAGGAATAATTCCAACAAAATATTATGATAAAACCTCTGAAAGCCTTAAGGCGGCAAATGGTAAAAAATTAACATTTACTTACAAAATCCCTGATGCAGAAATCTGTAATAAAGGAATTAAATATCAAACATGTTTTTTAATGGTAAAAGATATTACTCAAGATGTTATCTTAGGAACACCATTCATTTTATTACTCAAACCTTATAAAGTTATAGAACACTCAATTACTTCTAAGATTTTAAACACAAAAGTTGAATTTCCTTTCTTAGAAAAACCCAAAATAAGGAATCTTAATTTATTAAAATCCTTATCTATTCACAATAGTCAAATAAACAACTTAATAAACTGTAAACATAAACAAATCTCTTTTCTACAAGATGAAATAAGTTTTCAAAAATTAAATGAACAATTACAAAAAAGAGAAATTACAAAAAGAATCAACCAAATAAAAGAAGAAATAGAATCATCTATATGTTCAGATATTCCCAACGCATTTTGGGATAGAAAGAAACATGTAGTAACATTACCTTATGAAAATAACTTTGATGAAAGACAAATTCCTACAAAAGCAAGACCAATTCAAATGAATAAAGAAATGGAAGATCTGTAAGAAAGAAATTCAAGATCTTCTCAACAAAAAATTAATAAGGAAAAGTAGCTCTCACTTGGAGTTGTTCAGCCTTCTATGTTATAAAAAATGCAGAAATAGAAAGAGGAACACCAAGATTAGTTATTAATTATAAACCTTTAAATCAGGCATTAAAATGGATCAGATATCCAATACCTAATAAAAAAGATTTGTTACAGAAACTTTGTAATGCAAACATTTTTTTTTCAAAATTTGATATGAAATCAGGATTTTGGCAAATCCAGATCAAAAAAGAAGAAAGATATAAAACAGCTTTCACAGTTCCATTTGGACAATACAAATGGAATCTAATGCCGTTTGGTTTAAAAAATGCCTCTTCTGAATTTCAAAGAATAATGAATGATATTTTCAATCCATACTCTCAATTTACAATTGTTTACATTGATGATGTCTTAGTTTTCTCAGGAACCTTGGATAAACATTTCAAACATTTACATATTTTCATTAAAATTATCAACAATAATGGTTTAGTTATTTCCAAATCCAAAATAAACCTATTTCAAACAAAAATCAAGTTTTTAGGCCACTATATTACCCAAGGCACATTACCCCAATAGAAAGATCCATAGAATTTGGTAGCAAATTTCCAAACCAAATCCTTGACAAAATCCAATTGCAAAGATTTCTAGGAAGCTTAAACTATGTCATAGATTTTTATCCAGGACTTAGCAAATTATGTAAACCTTTGTATGATAGATTAAAAAAGAGACCACAACCCTGGACTGATGTCCATACCAATATTGTTTCCCAAATTAAAAAACAAATCACAAATTTACCCTGCTTACATCTAGCAGACCCTTCAAGTCCAAAAATAGTTGAAACAGATGCTTCAGAAATAGGATATGGAGGAATCTTAAAACAAGTCAAAAATGGGAAGGAACAAATAGTGCAGTTCACCTCTAAGCATTGGAATGCAACTCAGCAAAATTATAGTACTATAGAGAAATTTTGTCAATTGTTTTATGTATCACCAAATTTCAAAGTGATTTATTAAATCAAAAATTCCTCTTACAAATTGATTGCAAATCAGCAAAAGAAGTTTTACAAAAAGATGTTCAAAATATTACTTCCAAACAAATTTTTGCAAGATGGCAGGCTATTTTAAGCATATTTGATTTCGAAATTGAATATATTAAGGGAGAATCTAATTCTTTACCCGATTTCCTCACCAGAGAATTTTTACAAAATGCCCCCCAAATTGAAAGATAAAGGCAAAGGAAAAATGCAAGAAACATCAACTCAAAAATCAATTTCAACAAAACCAATCAAATCCTGGTCAGAAATTTTCCAAGCAGAAGCAAATGAGGACACTTTTTCATCAAAATCATCAGCTGGCTCATCATTCCAAGATGCTCGGGATCCAAATGAGATTTCATCTCAAATCAAAAAATGGGTTGAGTCTCTTTCCTAATCCCTAGAAGTAGTTGGTGCTGAAGTAGTAAGGATTTCAAAAAATAGAGAGATTGTTTTACACAAACCAAAGTCTCTCACAAATATTTCCAAACAATTATCTATTCAAGAGATTTTTCCAAAACAACTTGCAATTTCTCAAAATTCTACTAAAAAAAATTCACAATATTTTTCAAACAAAAATGTGGAACACATCTATGTGGTGGAGGATGATTTTAATCCTTCTGAAAAACCTCCACATATTTTAGCAAAACAAATTTTTGTTGAACAACATTTTGTTCCACAACATGTGGCAAAAACACATGAGTTTTATACAAATATTCTGATACAAACAAGATCAGTGAATTTTAAACATTACACTGATTCCAAAGATCCAAATTTTGTTACCCATTCCACAACTCAAATTATTAAAGTTCTTAGATCAAAAGATTCGGAACAAAATCCATCAATCTTGATAAAATTCCCAACCTCATTCTCTGCAAAAATCAACCATTGTACCCATTTTTCATATTGAGATTATATTACGGCCTGGTATGCAGCATTTCAATGAATAACAAACATATGAGACATTCCTGGCTAATATATTTCAAATATGGATCACAATACAAATTTCCAAATTGGTTTCAAAAATGGTGGAATTGGTATGGACCATCACCTGAAATATTACCCCCAAAAAATGAAAGACCTTTGGTCCAAATTCTTTGACAAATACCAACCTGAACCAGACCAAAAACACATTTACCCAACTATCCATTTTTTCACCAAATTAAATATTTCCTGGATCGTTTTATGGACTTATGATTATGAATTTGATGAATATCTCAATGTATCATGGTTGGTCAGAGTCTTCAAAACCAAATGGTGGGATAAATTCAATGACGAAAAATATGACACAAAGTACTTAGATAATTTTTTTTACCAAAAATCCAAGTCTTTGTAAATCTGCCGCTCCAGACAAAGACATAGCCAGATTCTTACAAGCAAAATCTAATGCTAGTACTATACTGGCACAAGCAAAAACTAAGAAAGAATATATGAAGCTTATGGCAGAAATACTAAGTTCAATGGGTTCTGACTCCGAAACAGAAGAGGAGGAAGAAGCATCACAAGCATCATCAATTAAACTGTGGATCTTGCAGAAGACTCCACCACAGTTGAAATTATTAAGACCAGAAAGAAAAAGTGAACCAAAGCATTCAAAAATCCAAAGAAATTTATGCAAAGTTCAATAATGCTATGCAAAGATGAGAGAAAAGCAAAACAAGTCAAAAATTGAAGGGAATCTTTCAATAATGCTCTGCAAAGTTCAATAATGGAAGACAAGCTTCAATAATGCTATGCAAAGATGAGAGAAAAGCAAAACAAGTCAAAAGTTGAAGGGAATCTTTCAATAATGTTTTGCAAAGTTCAATAATGGAAGACAAATTTCAATAATACTTTGCAAAGATAGTTCAAAAATGGAAGGGAATCTCTGCAATAAAAAAAAGATATGTTTTCAATTATGACAACATAGGAATAGTGCAAAACATGTAAAAATAATTATTGAGTGCTTAGCTCTCTATAAAAGCTCTTGAATTGAATGTAAAAGGCAGGCTCAATTTTAAGGGAAAGAAATAAAATTTCTCCTCAAATTTTATTTAGATATTATATATTATATATATAATATCTATATATATATAATATCTAAATATAT